>RCWM02000453.1:600000-909676 GCA_003667255.2 Euschistus heros | reverse complement strand
ACATACAAAGCCCTATTTCACTTGAGGTACGCATGATGATATAGAAGGATCAATACAATTAGGATCGATGAATTAAATGCCACTTCTATTGAGATTATTTTATTTGAAAACTAGTTTCGAATGCTAAACATTCATCTTCAGTTCTAAAACATACAAAAAATATTTCAACACATCAGTACTATGTTACATATAAGAGCATGAAAGAATGAATGAACATATAAGAGCATACACTAATAAGACCCAAAATTCCAATTTCGCTATCCATCTAAATGAAAATAACCACAAATTTAATAAAGACTCGGGAGTAAAAATATTACCTCAAGTAGAAAATAGCCTAAAATTAAATACTTTTGAATCACTAGAAATAATAAAATCATTTAAAACCGATCCAGATTTTTGTTTAAATGATAAAGATTAACATATCCAATAGCCCCATTTTAAATTTGTTTCCCATAGGAACGGAAAAACCCAATGAGTCATAAGGAAAACCCCGTTGTAAATCTAAAACTTAACCTACCTGCCCCCTTTTACTTCTTACAAATTCAGGGTTTTAGTTACCTCGAAGGTAAGTGCCTATGCTTGATTTCTTGTCTTATCTTTTTAAAAATCTTTAGTATATATAATCTATGTAACATAGTACTGATGTGTTGAAAAAAATTTGTATGTTTTAGAACTGAAGATGAATGTTTAGCATTCGAAACTAGTTTTCAAATAAAATAATCTCAATAGAAGTGGCATTTAATTCATCAATCCTAATTGTAAAGCCGTATTTGTCTACCAATGCATTTATTGAATGGAATATGGAAGGAATAAGAGAGGGGATAAAATGAAACAGGATGTGGAAGAAAACCAAGCTTGAAACGTATCAGGTAAGACAAGCTCTGGCTGGAGATGGCTGGAAAAATATTACGGAATATATTCACTATATATCGAGGGAAATCACATGAGTGGAAAATTACAAAATAAATAAAAATAAAATGATCACATGTAAGGATTACTGTACGATTTCAACGGGATCATTCTAAATAATGAAGACACGTTAATACTGCTTATTTAACATTAAACCTACCATGACGGGTCAAATGATTTCGGACTTTTAAGAGAATTTCTTGGAAATAAAATTCATTACTTTGCTTTTTTAGTTTACTACTTCGATTTAACTTGTATCAAAAATGTTTAAACATGGAAACATGTTTTACCGGTGACCTTCTTTGTCCAAACCGATCCGTTTTTGGGAAACGCAAGAGCGTTACGTGTAGTTTTAATATTTGAGGTGTGGAGATGCAAAAGGGGGTAAATTTACTTTTTATCATTTTTAGTTTTTTTAAGTTTTCTTTTTCCACAAAATTAGCGCCCTCTATAAGGTGGTAAATCGTCCACCTTTCAAAACATGCTAAATCCAATCCAATTTTACCTTCAAAGTTTGGGTTGAGTTTCAAAAGCAGGTAAATCCTTGTTTCTCATAACAGCCACTTACGCTTGTAACGAAAGTAGTAATGAACATTTGAAAAGGTTTTAGTTGTCGATTTATTTTTACACGTGTGATAGTCAATTTATTTTGTTGTGTTAAATATGGAGAGATATCCTGAAATAAATATAACATCATCGAAAAAAAATCTGGGAATGAAGCTAATTAGAAGCGGACTTAGTCAAAACATCAGAGGTTTGTACGATCTTCATTTACCATTTTCTATCTGTTCTTACATCTGCCAATTCCAATCTAATTTAATAAAACTTAAATAGATATGCTGCTCCTGGAACTTTTCTCCGGATACTTGAATTTGAACAAACAATTAAAATGCTCCACAATGATATAAGATTTTTCTTTAATATATTCTACTCCACTATGGATAAGGATTGAACACCTTTAGTATCTGTTAATTTTACTTCAATGACTGGCTCAAACTCAATACTAGTGTTTGATTTAAAAAAAAAAAAAAATGTGAAAAATTTAAAGAAATCTCTAGAAAATCGTTTGAATCAAGTTTTTTTTTTTTAATTATTATTTTTTTCATCAAAGTTTGTTCAATGTTAAATTAATAAAACAATAGAATGTGTGAATTGTCATGATTTTTTCTCTTATATATCGCCTTTTTTAAATTTTCCCTTGCAGATTGGGATAAATCCAATTTATTTAAATTGTTTAAAAATTTGAAGTTTAGAAAAGCTGAACAATATTTTACTGATACGTTTTTGCTGTTGCTTAAAAACTTCTGATTCGATAATAATTGTTTAAAAAAAAAAAGAATCAACTGAATTATGCATTTGGGTTTAATGAAAAATTTTCAATTTTAGATTTACTCCCTTTTGCCTCTCTATACCTCATTTGATATTAGAAGGAAAGAGCTGTTACGAGCTCAACCCTTCTTATACTAACAAGGGGACGTTTGCAGTTGTAACTCACAGCTTTGAATGCCGATTTTTGTGTGGGTAGTACGGACCTATAATAGTCCAAAACTAGAGTTATAGCCGCCAATGGGCATTAGGAGCCGAAACAAAAAAAAAAAAAAATGAAAATCACGTTTTATTTTATTTCTCAGCTCTCAGTCAAGATAGAGAAATTATTCTTTCTCGTTTAATTGAAGTTATGTATGCTGTTTTAAATCAAAATACGTTCGTTATGCTTAAAACACTACCCGGCTTTAGAGTGATCAAAAAATCCAAAAAAATGACAAAATGCCAAGGAAATCCGCTGTAAATCAGTGAAAACTTTTTTTCTTAAACAACTGACCTTAAATCTCGATTTAACGCACCATAAAACTCTTATATGTGAAATTTTATCAAAAAATATTGATGTTTACCCTTTTCGAGGAGGTTAAAATTTTGAATTAGAGATTTCATCAACACTTTTCACCGGCATAACAACTGCTGTGTTCAACCGATTACAAGAATAATAGAATCACTAGAATCAGCATACATTCTGATTTTTATTCATGCATATAACATTGGATTTACTCCCGATTTTAGTGGACAAAAACTGATGTAAATGAAAAAATCCGAGGTCAGTTATAACTTGAGATATTTCAATAAGGGGAAATCCTGCGACCTCCGGATTTGAGCTAAACTATGCAGTTTTAAGGCTTCTAGATGACCTTAAAATTTTGTCTTAATCGGTTGCGAAATATGTGAGATAGCGCAAATTATTTACATTTATTCAGAAATTGACAGCCCCTTGCCTTCTAAAATCCTAAAAAATTTTAAACTTAAAAATTATTTTTGATTTCGACAAAATTTAGTTTCTACATGTTTTTCGAGATGAGTGATCTGGAAATAATATCAGTTTTTAGTTTAAAAATTTTCCTCCACTATATTATATAAATAAGACGTTGTAAAATGACATATTTTTATTTCAAATTGCATACGAGTAGAAATCCTAAGATTGATAAATGATCTAAAATTAATATCAGGTTTTGGTTAAAAAATATGTATATTTTTTTAAAATGGTCTTATTTAAAATTTATTGTGTGAAAACTAAAATTATAATAGAAATAGATCATTTCTATTATTTCTATTAGTTATTATGGCCAGTAGAAAGTGTTGATGAAATCTCACATTCAAAATTTTCCCCTCCTCAAAAGGGGTAAAAAATCAATATTTTTCGATTTTGATAGAATTTCACATATAAGAGTTTCATGGTGCGTTAAATCGAGATTTGAGGTCAGTTGTTCAAGAAAAAAAGTTTTCACTTATAGTGAGTTAGGGTTACTTGGACTCACTTTTAGCAGTATTTCAGATCAATCCTTATTTATATTTATACATATAGAATGATTTATTTACTTTATACTTATAATTTATAAAGAATACCTGTAAATTAAGAATATAACCTTCAATTTTGATTTATTTGATTTTTAAAATATTTAAAAAGAATTTGTTTAGTGGGTTCAAGTAGACCTTGGGTTGGGTTACTTGGACCCATGTTTAGTTTCCACATAATAAAGCATTGTAAACGTGTGATGGGTTCATGTAGGATATAGAATCTGAAAAAATACTATTAATCAATGAAGAAATATATTTTCTAGAACATTATAATAACAAAAACGGAAGATTACATATTGATTAATTTATCCAGACATTTTATTTGATTGACTGGACCGAAAATATCCCCCTTTTTAGCATTTTAGGAGGTTCATCTTTTTTTTTAATATCACTCCACTTATAATGCAGTACGTCTTTCACCTCTGGCTATATCCAACCTTTTAGAGTCGGTTGCATGCACTCAACTCCTTAACAAATAAGTATCCGAGCCAGATTTTATCATTTTATCGTAATGGGCTCAAGTTACCCCCTAGGGTCCAAGAAACCCTGATTAACGGTACTGCAGATTTCCTTAGAATTTTGTCCTTTTTTTGGAATTTTTGATCACTCTAAAGCCGGGTAGTGTTTTGAGCATAACGAACGTATTTTTATTTAAAACAGCATAAATAACTACAATTAAACGAGAAAGAATAATTTCTCTATCTTGACTGAGAGCTGAGAAATAAAATAAAACGTGATTTTCATATTTTATTTTTTTTTCTCGGCTCCTAATGCCCATTGGTGGCTATAACTCTAGTTTTGCACTATTATAGGTCCCTACTACCCACAACAAAAATCAGCATTCAATTCTGTGAGTTACAACTGCAAACGTCCCCTTGTAAGTTTTTATTACAGTATCTTGACTTGGAGGCTGGTTCTAATGAGTGAGCTCCTTTTACAAAATAAACTTATGAATAAATAAATTAAAATAAACTCTATTTTTAAGTGTAGGACCTTTTTTGGCACGCTTTAGCTCATTTAGTGTTACCGCCAGTTAATTCCTATCCATATTGATTCTAATATAATATATTATATAAATATCTTGTTATTAGACAGAAAATAAGTTTTAAGATGGAACATGGTTTTAACTCGTGACATAGTTGGTCAAAAGCGATACATTTTTGAGGAACGTGAGGGTGTAGTTTGATAGGCTCTAGCTCTGTTAGTGCTGCTCGGATTGGAAATATAATTCCATCCTTTAGGTTTCTATATTTTTCTATATATCAATTTATTGAAATTTACAACTGTGCAAATAAATACATTAAGTAAATAAGCTGACAACGATTACAATAACATGTCAAAACTTGAAAAAAACTACTCATCAGTAACACTTCAATAAAAAATCTACACTAGAAGATCTCTAGGCCATCTTCTTTTCAGATGCCTCAGAGGATTATCGGGAATGGAGTGGACACTGTAGGACAGGAAGTGGTAGGGTTTACAACGATCCTTTTGGTTAAACATTTAATAAATAATATTTTTTGTTGTATAATAATTGTCGCTAGGTCCTACCGTTAGGAGCTATATCTATGGCCTTTTTTGGCAAATGTTCCATGTTATACTTTCTTTAGCCAACAGGCTCACAGGGTCTTTTTTATATTTAATATCTGCTCCTATCTTATTATTATTATTTACCGAGAAATTGTGGTAGAAATATGTACACATGAAATGCCGGTAGGTTAAATGTTAAAATAGAATCTAAAGAGGTCTTTAAAAGCAACACATTAGATGAAAGAAAACATTGAAGCCGGAAGGCTTAGTAGAGAAGAGAACTTAACGCTACTTGCTTTAATTAAGTTTAAATTAATCTCATAGTAAATTAACTAAAGAAAACAAGGAAAACAATTAAAGCTAACTTAATTTAGCCTGGGTCTGTTAAAGGTGGAAAATAATAGTAATAAAGGCTATATGCAGCCAATAAAATAACAACTTATTTTGGCGACGTTTCGAGACTATATTGTTCTCATAATCATGCCAATTGAACAAAACAGGTAACAATAAAATTATATAAATCACACAGGCAATCTAAAGAATAAAACTAACAGCATTATAAATATATATTTGGGGTCACCTGTGGTGTAGTGGTTAGCATAGCAACCTACTAAACCCAAGATTTCAGATGACCTTAGGATTTTTTAAAGGGAGTAAAAAATCCTTAGCTATGCCGTCCTTCGGAAGGGACGTAAAATGGGGGTCCCGAGCATGTGCGATGTCAGGTACTCGTTAAAGATCCCTATCCTAATTATACCTGGATAGGCAAAATTTAGGACTCCCACCGTAATATCGTCCGATCAGCCATAGCAGCTTAAAGTGACGCTAAACGAAATAAACAAACAAACGATATATATGAAAAACGCGTTAGAATTTATAACTGTATATAACTGAAAAATATGGAGGAGTATGACACTACTTACAATGTTACTGATGGATATATTCGCTCTACTTAACTCTGGAAAAAAAAAATAATAAGTTAACTCTCGTCCTATTCCTTGTTTTTTTCTAAATTTCTCCAGTTCAGTTGTATACTATAGTTGTAATAGTTTGGTAGTAGACAACCAATAGCAATGTCCAAATGAAATAGAAGAATATTTGCGACAAAGGATTAAAAGATTGAAGTGAAAAAATTGAAAGAGGATATGGAAGAGCTTGGCGGAAGTCGATGCTGGGGCGATGAAGAACCGTAGCGGAAGATAGACAAGGCTGCTGACTAGCTTAGGGTTATACGAACCCGGTCCAACAGGCCAGTCTTGTCGTGAGCTCATCTCAGTTCCAAGCGGTTTTGTCAAAACCTGATCCAAGCTGAATTTGCTTATGTTTTTACATTAGACGCGAAATTTCATTTTAAAACAAAACCTGCAAAACAAACCTAAATCGAAAAAACACGGAAATGGCAATCTCACCGAGGATATGAACTTTGACAGTCAAGGGAGCAACCCGTGGGGGCCAGATTTTTTAAATCTATTTATTATTATTTTATTTATTTATTTTTTATTTTTATAGTTTTTGGTTTGTTAAAACTTGTAAGATAAAATAAAAATAAAACTATGTTGTATGAACCTGAGTTCAAGTGTAACTCAGGTACCAATAGTTAGGGGGTGTTGTATCACTAGGAACAGGATATGTATTAGTAAGGATAAGGTATCGAATCAATTCCTATGGTAATAATATAGCATAATGGATAAAAAATCTATATAATCTATAAGGATAAAAAAAGCAGAGTCTGGATTTAAAAATGTTGAGAGTGAAGGAATGGTGAATTGATGGGAGGGATTATCAGAAATTAGATGCTATCAGAAATAAAAAAAACATCTACAACATATTGACTCGTTTTATAAATAAAACATGACGTACGCAATGCGTTCTTATTATTGTGAAATCTAATCAGGAATCCAAGCGGATAGCTCTATACCGATATTGAAGAGAAACAATCTACCCGATAGGAGAAAGGGTGGGGGCTGTAGATTGAGAAAGGTGTTGCACGGATGTAATTTTGAACTGGACCACTTCCCCCACGTTTGAGTTAGGTGCCATATGGGCCCCCTCCCATATGGGCCCCCCATATAACTTCCCCCCTCCAAGTAAATAACAATTCTCACACCGGAGCGACATAAATTTCTGACACGCAAGTCAAAAACGTCTGTTCATCTTTTAAATTGAAAACAATTAGCGATATCTGAAAAATATATGGTACAAACTATATATATATCCCAATAAGACGAGAGTTAATTAATAATGGTTACATGCACCATGGCTATATATCCATACTTGACATATTACAAGGTTTTATAAGTTATATTACTTTTTTTTTCTATACTTTTTCTTGTGATTTGTTATTAATTTTTTCCTTATTGTATCTCTTTTTAAATTTAAATTATCTTATTTATTACATGCAAATTATACATGTAGTACGGCTATTAGGCGTGGGTCATTTAAATATATTAATAAGATTTCTTTATACGGAGTTGCTTATAAGGAAAAGAATTAAAAAAAAAAAAAAAAAAAAAAAAAAAATAGTATCATTAGAAATATAAGAGATTTTTTTTTCATGGAGTATACATTTATAATTTCTTAACAAAACATGTTTTATAAACAGACACAATTTAACGAACAACAAATATTTATAAAAATAAAAAAAAATAAAAGTTTATTATTTTATTGAATAAATATCACAAGTTGCCTCACTCGAGGGCTAGAAGTAATACGGATGACAAAGAATCATTCATAAAATATTTACAATAAAAGTAAAAAATAACATAAAATAAAGAAATGACGTAAAAACAAATAAAAATAAGCAGCCTCTGACCATAGAAGTAATAAATAAAAAATTGAATAAATGATTATTTAAAATAAAGAAAAGAAAAAAAGCACAATGTCTACTAAAATTTACAGTATAGCTGTATGACACAGAAGAGTAAATTTATAAATAAACGGTCCTTATAAGTGGGTACCATACTAGGAAAAGAATTTTTTTTTTATAAGTACTATTTATATATTTATATAATTATTATTAATTTAATATTAATAAAACATTATTCTTCCTTCCTAGGTTTCTATGGATGATTGTTAAAGTCTATTTGTTCAGTTAACGGTAAGAAGTCAGATTTGAATTGTTTGTTAGTTTATTTCGTTTAACGTCACTTTTATGCTGCTATGGCTAATCGGACGATGCTACGGTGGGAGTCTTAATTTTGCCTCCCAGGTAGTCCAGTAAAATAAGGGTTTGCCGAAGAAAAAACTGCGGAACTTTTATTCTCAACGGATCTTTATGTTTTTTGGGGTGCTGAATCCGAATCTGAAGTTTGATACCACAGCAACCATCGGCTTCATATTCAAAATCGCAAAAAAAAACCGTTATTTTTGTTTTTTTTATCTATAACAAATTAACGAAGCTTTTTTTGAAGAAAGTCTTTAAATATTAATTGTAGCTGTAACTAATACCTACATAATGAAAAAAAGAAATCCGAAATCGGACCATTTTTTAAACAAGTTTTAATCAAACCCCGTAAAATGTACATGCCAGCCCGATAATAAAAACGTACTGTTGTAAAGTGTTTTTTGGCACATTTGTCGCTCTAACTCCTCAAATATTTGTTCGATCCCAAATTTCTTTTTTCTATCTCAAAGTTGATTAAATTCGCTTTCAGATGCTATATATGTAAATTATATTAAATTCTGTAAACCACGCAAGCTAGTAGCAAGCTAAATGTGTATGTTTTGGCAAAATATGTAAATTATGACATGTTCAGTAGACTGGTGTGGGTATTTCACGGTGTTAATTATAATTTACATATATAGGATCTGATAGCGAATTTAATCAGCTTTGAGATAGAAAAAAGAAATTTGGGATCGAACAAATATTTGAGGAGTTAGAGCGACAAAGGTGCCAAAAAAACACTTGGATTTTACAAAAGTAAGTGATTTTGAGCGTGATAGCTTTTGTATTTCAAGAATTTTGATAAAAATTTCATAAATAGGATCTAATTTTGAATTGAACCACCTTTCAGATTGAAAAAAAAAACATTTTGAATCGGACAAATACTTTCGGAGTTATCATGATAAATGTGCCGAAAACCATGGATTTAACAACAGTACGGGTTTTTAGGCATCTGGTATATTATATTATATGGGATATTATAACTCCGAAAGTATTTGTCCGATTCAAAATGGTTTTTTTTCAATCTGAAAGGTAGTTTTTTGCGATTTTGAATATAAAGCCGATGGTTGCCGTGGTAGCAAACTTCAGATTCGAATTCAGCACCCCAAAAAACTTAAAGATCCGTTGAGAATAAAAGTTTCGCAGTTTTTTCTTGAAAACGGCCTTTTGGAGCCTTATTTTACTGGACTAAGGTATAATCAGGATAGGGATCTTTAACGAGTACCTGACATCGCACAGGCTCGAGACCCCCATTTTACGTCCCTTCCGAAGGACGGCATAGCTAAGGATTTTTTACTGCCTTTACAAAATCCTAAGGTCATCTGCCGGGCTGCGAACCCGCGATCTTGGGTTTAGTAGGTTGCTATGTTAAGCACTACACCACAGGTGACCCTAGATTTGATTTAGTTATCAGTACATATACATTCTGTTTTGGGCCAATTTGCAGGTTTTTATATAATTTTCTCCATCATACTTGCCTTAATATTTTGTAATTAATCACAAATTGTGTATATTATTTAATTATAATTGTTAGTAATGCTGCATAAACAGAAAACACACAATTTTAGGTTCATAAAACGTAGTTTTATTTTATCTAAAGAGCTTTAATAAATCAAAAACTTTAAAAAAAAACAACAAAAATAATAAAGCTGGCCCTAGTGGTTGACCGTCAATGCTCATATCGTTAGTGATATTGTCAGTTCCGTTGTGTGCATTTTTTTGTTATTTAGGTTATTTCGTTTTAAAATGAAATTCCGCGTCAAATGTAAAAACCCATGTAAAAACGCGTCAAAAATGTGTGATTGTATTGTTTATTTCCAAAGGAATGTAATTTTTTACACACAACATCTGAGAGGGATCGTGCAAGAATAGTCGAATCCAGGTTAATTTTTTTTATTTCGTATAAGGAAAAACAGAGTAAATGGGAGCTCACTCATTAGTTAACTAATGTTATTTAGTATAAGAATAGTTGAGCTCCTAACCGTTTATACTCTCCTAATATCAAACTATCAAATTATACGTAACGCCCTCGTGTTGCCCTGAAACGAATCACTTTTGACCAACTAGCACTTGTCTGTTTTATAGCACCTTCATCAATATACCATTGTCACTAAAAAATTTTTTTAGAAGCCTAGGAAGAGAGCAAACCAGTTCATCTGGTGGTGACTCGACTAGCTGGAAGCTAGATGGATGGTACTCTGTTCTCCGGTGTTGCATCCGCATGTTTGTGAGGTGTAAATGTGGGTGTATCTTGCTGGCATGCGTCCGCAATTCCAACTATGTGGTGATATTGGTGTCTTGGGGTGGAAGGAAGGGAAGGCCGAGAGGCTGTGTATTCCTTTCACAACCTAAGGACCAATCAACTCACGTAAACACTGTCACTAAAAATTTAAATATGCATAAGAAAGTCCTAAATTCAAAAAATCTAAACATACATAAGAGACTTGAACTTTCTAAGCAAAGGGAGGTTAAAACTCAATCTTCGTTGGGCTGCTAAAATATGTCAATAATTTATCAATATCAGACAAATATGCCCTAGATGAAGGTTCTGTAAAATAAAGAACATTTTTATTTCATAATATAAGGAATATTAATGTGCAATGTTATCTCCTATAAATAATTTTATTCAAACAATTATGTTATATAATTCTTTATCTGGGCGACATAATCATGAACTATACCACATTTTCAACCCCTAAAAACATAAAACACATATGGACAATATATGAAAATTAGCTATGACAACTTTTACTGTACTTTCATTCCAATATACATTAAATACAAATAAATTACCATTCTGTGTCACCTCCAATCACTCTGACATGAAAGTAGGTAATCCATATGTGTTTTTATGCTGTTACGGATTGAAAATGTGGTATAGTTCATGAATATGTCGTCCAAATAAAGAATTATATAACATAATTGTTTCAATAATATTAGAAATGGGAGATAACATTGCTCATTAATATTCCTTATTTACTTAAATCTCCTTAGGTAATATAAAATACAATATAATTTTTATTTCCTTTTTTAAAAAGTTAAAAGAAGAAAAAAAAATCTGTAACACAACAACCAATGCAGTGTCTTGTGTAACTAGTAAGGTAATACTCTATGTTGGCCTAAGGCTTTGCAAAGAGCAGATTTACATACATTCACCATTGAAGGGGAACTGAAGAGACTGAGTGTGCCCAAGGATGGTCTCCCGACCCAAGTGTCATCCATTGGTCTAATACCAAAATAATTAAGAAAACCATACCCGATCTACCAAACTACCATATCGCACATACATTTCAAAATTGACACTACTTAAAAAAACGAATTAAAAAAAAAAAATGTACAATGTTCAAAGTGTGAAGTATCAAAAGTGTATCTGAATTACCAATTAAGACTAACCGCAAGTGGGATTCAAGTGATTTGAAGTTAATGCGATACATTTGACATTTCATAGAGTATTTAACTTAAACATGACGATAAATCAGAAATACAGATTTTTGAATAGGGCTAATTTGGAAATACATGTGTAATATATTTTCTCTTGTAAAACGTTTTTATTAAAAATTTATTATATTTAACTAAAGCAAAGCCTATAAGAGAACATAAATAGGCCAATGAAGGTTATTACAAAATAATAAAGACTAATATATAAAGAACTGAATTTCATTTATTTTTTTAACATGCTACATATTTTTACGGGGACTAACTCGGTTTCAGGAGTGATACCGTCCGTCCATTAACTCTCCTAACATTTATTGTATTGTTATTAATTGAAGAAAAAAAAGTAATATTATTAATTAATGTTAATATTTCTGGTGATGCATTCCCACTTTAAGGTCACACTAGAGTCTAATGTGAATTAACCCATTAAGTACCAGATTATTTTTTTTTAACGATTCTCACTTTAAATAGTATATTCCTAATCAGTGAGTACTTGAAAAAATAAATTGTGAAAAAAAAATAACCCAGCTTGGAGTATTTATCAAATGTTACAAAAGTCCCAATTAGGGACCATACCATGTCAAACGTGTAAGCTGAAACCTTTGTAACCAGGACACATTACAGGTATATTAACCACCAACAAAAATCTAATTGAATGTTTTAATTCGACAAAGTAAAAGAAAAAATACATCTAAAATGAGGAATATTGTTATGAATTTGTAAATCTAAACTAGCTGTGCCAATACTCCATACATGAATGCCAATATCATATTTTGAGCACTGCTTCCTGGCATTCGTCTTACAGACTGCACATTATTATTGTTTTCCTTCTGGAGTTCTTTCGATGTAGTGACCTGTTTGATTTTTCTAATTTCCCAAGGAACCACCTTGTCTCCAGGGCCTCTCTTCTTTGTTCTATATTTTCAAGTCTAGCAAACCTTTTTTCAAAAGAAGCATATTCACGCTTACAACTGCTCTTCACTTTTGTGGTTTTCTGGAATCGAGTGGTAGAGGGAGTAGACACTGTGGTCACAAGGAGTAGACGAAGATGGTTGACAAGATAAATCATTGGCAGAGCCATCAAGAAGATCCAAAGGAACCTTAGTGTGAATTTCGATATTTCCAGGGACATCATTCGGCGGAGTGTCGTTAACTACATCGTCCTCGCCAATCTCTTCACTATCGGAAACGGTATCAACAATTTGGGGAGGCAGCTGAACGATGTCTATGTGGTCTATTTTATCAAGATCTTTTTCACCCTCGAATTGATCTAAAAAAATTAGGATATTGGCATCGCATCTTAGAGCTTAGCGAAGGTCCAGAATTGTTTTGGCTTCAAATCTATGAACACAGCAAGAGAAAAATACATGATTGAAAAGTCAAAATAAAATTCAAGTAGACTATACTTTCTGTAGGTGGCATGTGGCATGATCAGCATAAAAGCAGCATTATAGCATGATGTCAACATTTATGTCACAAACTAATATTTTTCATACAATCTTTAGTGTATTTGTGATGTAATATAATGATAACAGCAATTAGACATTGATAGGTAGTCCAGAACAAATTTTCAAAATCACATAATTTAGTTTCTCTTACCGTTGGTTTTCAATCTTTATCTGCAGACTAAGACAATAAAATACAATAAAAATCCAAATAATGAGCACATACACTTCTCAGACAGTTGAAGAGGCTATATGCATTCCAGAAAGGTAACTTACTACGTACTGCTGCCATCTAAGGAGCATTTAAATGTATAGGTTCCAATTAGGGATCACGACAATAAAGTGTACAACTGTTTTACAGATCTGCCAGGATCTGACGTTTTTTCGAGGCCGAAGGACATCCTTGGCCACTCTCTCCATCCACAATTAGAATTAGCTTTTTCGTCCTTAAGGATTGCTGTTTTAACTGTTTTTAAGGACACTGTTTTACAGATCTGCCAAGATCTGACGATTTTTTGAGGCCGAAGACATCCCTGGCCTGTTTTTAAGATCTTTATGGATAAGTTTATTGATGACAAAGTAAGGAGCATTGAGGATTTTACGAAGGATTTTGGATTGTAAGGATTGAATACGAGATGAATTGGATGGTTTCTCGACGACGGGCAGTTTCTTGTCGTTTTAGTCTTAATTCTAAAATGTGAATTAGAAAAAGCTGTAAATAACAGATGGACATATCCAGGATCTATCGTTTTGCCCAATAAGGAAGAGATTGAGTTATTTTACTTTGTATCAATTATCAAATAAGTAAATAGTAAGGCTATTTGTTTTTAAAAAATCTTCAGCTAAATAACATGAAACATTATTAAATAAAAAGAACTATTTATCAGAGTCTAATCGGTTTCTTTATGAAATGTATTTTTTAAAATAATTTGACTGTAATGATAAAAGTATAGTTGACTGCTAAGATGAATGGAGAAGAAGATAATCAGGGATACAGTCTAAGTACAAATGCGTTTCCACCAGCCTTGCAGGTCTTCCCTTCAGGGCTATAATGAAGAAAATACTAGATGTGACAAAAATAACAGACCGATAAACAGGTGACAAATTTGACTCTATTGTAGGCCTTTTATTTGAATTTTATTATTATTACTATTAATATTATTAATTATATAATTAATGATTATGTAATATCATTATTATTGTTAATATTATTCTAGAGTGACTCATTAATAACAAAAATTCCAGTACAACACGTAGTGGTTCTTTTATTCATTTGGTGTTTGCAGGTAATATCAACTTCGTGTAGTAAGAACTACGTTTCCTACTTTAGTTATCATAAGCCTATACTAGCTTTAACCGAAATATTATAGTACATACTAATGTAAATATATACCTATTCGAAAAAATGTACCATGTATCTTTGCTTTGATCCTTCATCTAAACTGAGATAATTCGAGGGTTTTTTTTTTTTTTTTTTTTCATATTCAATTTTAAATTTTTTTAGGAGAAATCTATAATCAAAATATGTGTTTAATGTTAGGATTATAATTATATAAAAGAATTGATGACTACATTTTAATTAATAACATAAACATGATATTATTGTAATAATAACTATTTCTTTCGTTTTAGTTCACAGGTAACATAGGTTTTTTTGACTTGTCATAGGTTACCCCATAGCTTGTCAATGCTGTAAAATAAATTTAAAATTATTCATTTTTAACATTAATTATTTCATTAGTTACGCAACTACAATTCACAGACTCATTCAATGAGAGCTCATTTTGATTTATAATTTTTTTTTTAAATGTCTACATCGTGATGTAAAGGATTGTTTGGATAAGTGGATTAATGATAATTGAAATTATGATGAAATCTGACGTTTTCTAAGAAAGGACCGATCGAACCCACTTAGCACGTTAGTCTTGTAAGTGGCCACTTAAGCTGATTTGTCAGTTCTAGGTAAAACCTCAGGGCCAATAACCACAATTTATATTAAATGATATTCAATTTAATATTAAATTTAGCCTCCTTAGGGTTTGTTGTATTACGTAGGGATTATTACTGTTTTAGTTGTATCTACCCAAAGGCTGGCTTGCCTGACGGAAGAAGCCCGCAACACATTACCACATTTCCCAACCTTCAGCGCGAGATTTTCAAATCATAACCATTTCTTTATTTATTTTTTAAAGCACCTGTAATACAAATAACACTTGTAAGCTTTATTCTCATTACATTTTTTATTTTCTAATTTGAAAATTTATTTTAACATGGAACATGGTTTTACGGGTGAACTAGTAGTTTAAAAGCGATACGTTTTTGGAAAACGCGAGGCGTTAAACGTAGTTTGATATTAGGAGATTTAGAGCAGCTAGGAGTTCAACTCTTCTTTTAATAAACAACACTATCTTGACTAGGAGGCAGCTCCTAATGAGTGGGATCCTTTTGATTCTGTTTCTCCTTGTACGAAATAAAAAACTTTAACCTGGATTTGACCGATCTTTCTCGATTCCTCTCGGCTGTTCGAAATTTTGGATTGAGTTAAAAATGTCACGTAAGAAACCTTTATTTTTAAGTGTAGGAATTTTTTGACGCTTCCTTCTTGAAGATTTGACATCCTTCTCGTCAAAAATTTATTGAAAAAATTTTGTTGTTTTTTGTTAGGTAACATTTATCGCTAGGACTTTAGGAGCTATATTGGTTGAATGATAAAATGTCATATTGTAAACTCAATTTTTTCTGAACTTGGCTTATTTTGAATAATAATGAATTGTTAATTTAATTAATTTAAAAGCTTACAGGTATGCGGAAAAAAAATAAAGAAAATAAGGGCATAGATGGTCAGCAAGATTAAGCTACTTAATTTGAAAATTTATCTCCTACAGAAAACTAAATCACAGCTAAGTGAAAAAAAAATTAGAAAACATACAAGGATCGAAGGTTACTAGGGAAACCCCTAAAACATGTTTCTTGTCATTCTTTCTTTAGCCGACAGTCTCAAGGGAGCCAGTTTTTTCTTTTATTACTTTTAAACACATTCTTCTTTTGGTGCCTATCCGCTTCGGATGTTGGCCATCATGATCGCTATTCTTCTCTTATCGGTAGCAATGCGGAAAAGTTCTATTGAAGACATACCGAACCAGCATCTGAGGTTGTCAAACCAAGATATTCGTCTTCTTCCAGGACCTCTTTTGCTGTCGATTTTCCCTTGAAGTATTTTTTGTAGGAAATCATTATTTGTATTACGCATGATATGTCCTAGATATTGCAGTTTTCGGGATTTCCCTATTTTGATTAAGTTAGGTGTTGTGTTCATTCTTCTCAATACTTCTACATTCGTCACCCTCTGGATCCAAGGTATTCTCAGGATCCGCCTATAAAGCCACAATTCAAAGGCCTCCAGCTTCTTCTGTATGTTTTTATTTAAGGTCCATGTCTCTACACCATACAGGAGGACAGAATATACATAACAGTGCATGAGTCTGATTTTTGTTCTTAGAGTTAGATTATAGCTTTTGAAGACGGCACTCATTTTCAGAAAAACACTTCTGGCTTTCCCGATTTAAACACATAAGAACCATTATTCATTTCAATTTCTGCCCGATGCAACGATTCCCCATGATGCAGCAACAAATCAATTACTAATCAAAGCAGAGCTGCCCTCAGATCCACACTGCAACAGAAGATACTTCATCAACCGTAACACAGGCTAAACTGTCCTGTGATAACAAAGGCGGATGTTATCTCTCTTGTTTACCTTCATCTCTCTCTGCTGCGCTTCATAAATAAGCAATCGAAAGCAAACAAGGAATGTCTCCCAACTCATTTACGATCGCATCCAAACCGGCTCCCGTGATTGCTTTTTCTCCAAGCTCCCGTAAAAACAGCCTCCCCATATGTGGTCAAATCGAGTAAACAAAGACTATGGACAAAACTATTTTAATTTTCTCTGGGAAAATAAAAACAAAACATCGTTCCATTCTCACATTTCTTCAGAGATTGAAATCCCAGCGGTCCTTAAAATATTATAGTCATATATCTTTACTATATTTATCTTTATAATATAGTCATCTTTCAGAGCGTTAGATTAATCTAGAAAAAAATAAAGTATTAAATATTAATGAAAAAAACACAACGAAAATAGTTAATTATATGTTACTCCACTTCAATCTAATTCATCTCGTATCCAATCCTTCGAAAAATCCTCAATGCTCTTTACTTTGTCACCAATAAACTTATCCAGAAAGATCTCAATGTTCCATATGTTGCTGATTTAGCCCAAACCAGATATCTATCCTTTCATAGAAGGCTCCATAACCACTCAAATCCCCTAATTTCTCAACTTGCTTTCCACTCCATTCCCGATAATCCTCCGAGGCGTCTGAAAAGAAGATCACCCTGAGACCTAGTGTAGAATTTTCATTTAAGTGCTACTGATGAGTAGTTCTTTTCTAGTTTTGTCACGTTATTGTAACAGTTAACAACACATTTACTTGATGTATATATTTTTTACAGTTGAATATTTCAATAAATTGTTATAATAATAAAAAAAAATTAAAATGTTGATAAATCTGAAAGCAGATTATTCATAACTCTTTTAATAGGTCAGTAGATGTTTAAAAAGGTGAAATTAAAAAGAGGGAAAGGCATGAAGCTCCATTGGGATGAGGATCGGATTAGGAATGATCGATCGGAAGCAGCATCGTGGTACTTGGAAAAATGATCAGGAAGAAAAAAAAAATAAGTGGCTAAGCTGATTATTATTTTATTTATTTACAAATACGTTAATAACTTAATATATTATGCAGCTACGATTTATGTGTTTAGTGTAGTAAACGCCTACTCTACTCGTGATATATATTTTATGTACGCAATAAGCTATCTCCTCACAGCCCTTCACGGGAGGTCGGGGAATCAGGAACCCTTCTAGGAAATGGAGATGCAGCATGGCCATACAATAAAGGACAATTGCTTTACCTGTCCCTTACTTTATAATATTCGGGGTAAACATTATATCCAACATCCATTTCCTGTTTCTAACTGGAAAGAAGTCAGTGGGAGTGTTGGTGTCCGACCTAGAGTGGGGACGATGCTTCAAAAAGGCCCAGAAAAATATTTTTGGGGTCTTGTTGCTTCTGAACTTGTTCCTTGAGGTCTTGTCCTTCTGAGTTGGCCTGTCGAGCTGATCCCGTTCTTACCATGATGTAGCAGAGCTCGTCATCCTTTGATGACACCTTTCCGATCTGAGACCATGACATCCACCGACAACGCCTTGCAAACATCATCTCTCTCATTTAGCTAAGTGTTGATTAAGTTTGTTTAGTTACCATTTAAGTGTTTATATTTAATTATGATCTCTATTTCTTATCGTAATTGTGTCTATCAACCCTTTGTAAGAATATATATTGTTTTTAATTTCTTCATTAATTCATCTGATTAATTCCCATAGATTACTTTTTCTTTATAATTAACATACCTTAATTATTAGGGACCACGTATCAAATCTACGGAGAAGAAGTTATAAATTTAATTAATTAGCCAAGCAAGTAAGTCCTGACTAGCATCCGTTTAGATTAAAACTGATCCGGACTCGACACAGAGCAGGGAAATATCACTAGGTTTTCTTTAGTTACTCTGTGTGGTGCTTTAATACCCCAGGAACGTTTTTAAAATATTATGAAATACCAATTGAAATACGGTATGAAAAGTAAGGATTTTATTTTATCTAAAGCTACCAATGTCCAGAATATAACGGAAGAAGAGGCTAGTAAGGCTCTCACTGCTAACAAAACTTTGGTCGCATGAGAAACGAAAGCCGAGCGGTATATCCGAACACGACATTTTGAGTTGTTTACAAGAAATAATAAAATAAGAAGGAGAAGTACACTTCAAATAATGAGAAAAAAACAAAAAAAAACTAAGTAAACAAAGTAAAAGTAAACAATAAAACAACGGGGAGGGGTGAGGGGTAGGTCTTTATGGCCGAAGTGATTGGGCAATAGTCTCAGTTCGCCGGGTACAAAAATCTTGGGTTAAAACTTCCCATGAAATGAATCCTGACTTTCCTGGCTAGAATAGGTTGGTAATCTTTAGGATAACCCGTCGATTAAACTGTTCTGCATCAAAATACAAAATGCCCTTGAACAAAAATGTTATTTTCTTCTTTTTTGAAGTGTGCTGAACACGAATCCTTAGAAAATCTCGATCAGGAACCATTTTTTGTCAAATTTGCGTTTTAGGTAAAAAAAAATAGATATTTTTAGACATTTCGAGCATTTATTTATCATTGAAAGATTTAACAACACATTAAAAAAAACCTATTTGATTTTGTAACTGTAATAATTTATTACAAAATGAAAAAAATTGGAGGGCATAACTATTAGGCTTTGTTGTATAACTAACATTATTGAAGAATTGCTTTTATCGTATAATACCATGGGTTGCAGTATGTACTCGAAAATTCATTTTTTGCATTCCCATTTCAATTTCTTCCCTCCCAACTCGGGAGCAGTTTTAGATGAACACGGAGAATGATTTCATGAAGAGATAACCCAAATGGAAAAAAGGTACAGCGGTAAATGCAATGGGAAGATGCTTGCCGACTACTGTTGGGAACTAAAACGGAAGACACGTGATGTAGAGTACAAAAGGAAAATATATACACAATAATTATTTTCACTATTAACTATTATTATTTTATATATTACTGTTTTACACCAAAAAAAAAGGAATGTTATAAAATCTATGAAAAAAGTGCTATTTCACTTGTTGTTTTTTGTTTTTTTAAACAACCTCCAATCTCTAACAAATGGTGCTTAATTGATATTTTTTTTTGCTGTTGATTCGAATTCAGCACAATTGTAATTATAAAATTCGCAAAAAATATTCATCGGATTGTAAAAAAAATAAATAAAATTTAAAAAATATGCTAGTTCAGGTTTTTCAAAAATAACGTATGTTATTTTTATGTTATCAAAAATGATGTTAGATAGAATTTTTTTTTCCTTCAGATTCGAATTCAGTATACATGAAAATATAAGAATCACAAAAAATATTCAGAATGAACAAAAAAATACACTATTTCAGGTTTTTTTTTTTTTTTTTTTTTTTTTTTTTTTTTTTTTTTTTTTTTTTTTTTTTTTAACGTCTATTTTCTCAAAAATGAAGCTAGAATATAAAAATAAGAAACAATTTAAATTTCTCAAGGGAGCGATTTTTTTTTTGTTTGCAGAACTCTGTAATCGGTTCTTGTAAGATGTTATTTCATGCAACTATATTTATATGTTTGTATTGTTCAAAAGTAAAAAAATCATGATTGATAAATAAGTAGTCTTTTTGATGCTTTCGATGTCACTTATGAATATAAACATTCCTATCAAAAATGAAAAACTAATTCAATACTTATTTAAAGTTTATGTGAAATTCCATTAATAATTATAATGTTTGTCAAAGAAAATATTGTAGGAACCTCTTGTGCTGTACAAGCTTACATCCATATAGGCTTGATAAGGCGAGTGTTTGAGGATGAAGAAAGGATGTTGTAACATGTATTGAACTTCACTTCACTTCAGTTGGTATTTGTTGGATCAAAGTACTGACAGTTTGACACCTTTCAACTCTCTTCTCATCCAGTCAGCTCCAGTTGGGAGCCGTCAGGGAGGCTCGTATTCGGGATCAGCAGGAAAAATCCTCTGAAGTTTCTTATGTACGGAATTTATTTATTTATCTATATATTTTTTTTAAAGAGGCACGCCATTAACTACTGACATAAATTATTTTCGAACCATTTACAGGATGTCTCTCATCGTGTAATTAAAAAAAAAAAATTGGTGATACTATATCAAAAATAAAGAAAAGTGCCACAGACAACAGTACAAAAATGAACATACAAACGATAACACATGAATAGGTAGAAATGCCTTCCCCTTTAAGAAAAAAGACGCATCTGCCCATAAAATTCACCTCATAAAGCAGTATTCTTCAATAGCATCTGCATTCAGAGGCCAACGGCAAAATTGAAGTCTATGTTCATTATCGTTGAGTTTTGAACCTTACATTGAAAATCTAATAAAATAAATCTAATAATATTAATAAATAAATAAATGTAATAACATAAAATCCTTTGATCTGGTGTCGCTTTATTGACAGTTTTCCTTTCCAGTTTTTTTTCTTTGCTTTTTATTGCAGTGAAAAGTTTATTATGTTTAAAATACATATTTATATTATCATAATGCCTTATTTACACAAGTTACTGATTTGTATGCCAAATGAGGACATCATGGTTTTTCGGTTTTAAAAGTAAATTTCTCAATGAAATCGTTATGGATTCATTAATTTGATCATACCATAGGAAAGCTGGTTAAATTTGCAAGTTTTTGTGAGATTTGCAGTTTTTTGGATAGCTGGTTCGAAATACAGTGAGCGTTGAAGTATTTGAAGACATTGTAACATCCCTAAATAGGATGAAATAAAATACTGTATATACTTTTTCCAAGTTTACTTAAACCTTTTCCATAATAGTTTAATCGTATTCTAGTTTTGATTAACCGATTTTCACGTTTGTTTAACTTTTTCTATTTTTATTTAGACTATCCCCTTCATTTTTGAATTTTCGCATTCATATTTAAACATTTTCTAACTATGTTTAATCTTTTTCTATTTTATTTTAAGCTACTCTATTTATATTTTACTCTTTTTTATATATTTTTAGTATTTTTTAAGTTACATGTTATGGCATTTGCTACTTCGAAAATAGTTAGTAAAAACATAACTTTGAATTGTGTTAAACATGTTCCCTGCTTTGATAAAAAAAATATTCAATGATTTTAGCTTCTAGGTTTTAGATTTTAGAATTAATTTAGAATTAATAAATTTAGAATTAATTTAGAATTAATAAATTATTATTAAAACTTGTACCACCCATTTTTATAAACTTTAAAGCATTGTTGTCTAAAATAGAAACACAGTCCTTCTATCTTGCTTATGTAATGTTTAAGAAGAACGTTTGCAAAACCATTTTCTCGAAATGAAGAAAATTTGACTTTTCTGAATGACTACTTTCATGCTCATTTGTAGACTAAAAAAGATATCTGCTATATTTTAAATTTTTTCAGATGCAATGTTGAGGACAGAGTTTTCTAGATATTCGAAACAATCTATGAAACAGACTACAATCAACGCTAAAACAACCTAACGCTTTACCTAGGAAATATACCCAGTAAGGGTATATAAGGGTATACTATTCAAATAGAATTGTAAAACACTAGAGACAACATTCCAACGCATTTGATCACGAAAATATCTTGAAGAAATTTCAAAAGAAGAACCATGTGTTGGAAATCAGTAAAATCTTGCTAAATTGTGTAATATTATAAATTCTTAAGAATAAGAAAGAAATATGTTCTATGTACTCACATCTACCACTGCGTCGACGCCAGGCAGTGGGAAAACTCTGGTCGGTGGAGATTCTTTTGGCACGAACCTATAAAATTCTGACTCCCCTTGATAGAACTTTACCGAGTACAATGGCGCTCCTTCGAGGTCGTAGTCGCACACTAGCTGCAGGCTCTGCCCGGTCTGAACAGCTTCCGGCAGTCTGAGGGCTACACCTTTCAGGCAGTCTCCATCTGAAACAAGTAGATATTTAATTAAAATTAAATGTTTTAAAGTCGTATTTATGCTTATAGAAGATTTTATGAAATAATCTAATAAACAATAAATTATCATAATATGTGTAGAGGAAAAGGCGTAAAAACGGACACTGGTGGAAGTATGGGCACCCCTCCCTGCTGGCTAAGGGAGATATTGAAGACTGGCGGCGAGGACTGTCTAACCAGGAACTATTCTTTCAACCAGTGTGGATGCAGCTTGAGTTGTGCAAATTGGTGTTCATTATGGACTGTAAACTTTCAAGAGACATGTGAAATCGTTTTCGTTTCATGGATATATGTTCATATTAAAATAATTTAATTTTTTTTAAAGAAATAATAATTCTGAAAAGATTCAGCAGTAAAATGTTTTAGATGAAATATTTATTTTATTTTTGGTACAATAAAAGTAAAAAATATAAAAGACTTTCCTGATAAAGTTATATTTTAATATAGATAAAAAGAAATAAAAAATACAAAAGGAAATAGAAGGTAATATTTTATTTTTTATTGGACACTTCCAACTCAAAACATTTTTGTATTTTAAAAGATATGTTATTTACCCATGCAATAATATTGAAATTTCGAATCATTCATTTTCACAATAAAATAAAGAAAAAAAACTAAATATAACAAAGATTCCCATAAACAAAATAAACTACTTCATTACGTTAAGGGTCATTTACTAAAATAAGATAACAGTGAGCAGTTGGAACCATTCTTTCAACTAGTGTAGGCGCAGCTCGAGTTATTGTGCCAATTGGTGTTTATTCTGGATTGTAATCATTTGAGAGACATGTGACATAGTTTTCGTTTCATGTCCTTATGTTTATTTAAAAATAATTTCAGAATGATATCTGAAAAGCGGATATATTAAGCTACTTTTTCAAGCACACCTTTAGTCACGCACGCTTTTAGGTTAGATGTGATAGTGGCCATCTTTCTTATGTGCCTTTTACACGGTGATTTCAGTTCTCAGTTCAGTTTCAGTGTCAGTCGGACTGTCAGTTTTTCCAAAAAGGAAAAAATGATAGGAGAACTGAAACAGAGACTGAGGACTGACGGGATGGAATGACCTATTTGTTCCGTTTTATTTCTCAGAAATCTTATCTGTAAACAAAGGCTTCATGCCTCACTCCGTTCTCTCATCAGTTTTATATAAAGTATTGTACGGTTTATCCTCGCTCTAAAGTATCTGTACGGTTTATACTCCCTTGTCCAAGGATCACGATTTTAGGATACATTAAATACATAATTTAATTATGTATATTTATTATGTCTTATAATCTTATTATACAATAAGAAAATCAATTGTCTAAGAGTGTCAAATTAAATATAATACAAACAAGCTGCAGGCCTGTTTTCAAATATATATATATATATATATATATATATATATATATATATATATATATATATATACACATATATATATGTTTTCAAACATAGGCATCTCCGAAAAACGGATAATTTTCGGGTATTTTTGCTATCCTTAACTGATTATTTCAAAACCTATTACATCGTTATCTTTTCTTAAATTGTAAAAACAATTATTGTCAGCAAGTTCAATAGCGATTGTAATATATTTCGATCAAGGAAGAATGACAAATATGTACGTCGAACACTTTTAATTAGTAAACTTTTACGTACAACACAACTTTTTGCAACAGCACATAGATCTGAAATGAAACTGAAACTGAACGGATCGTGTAAAAGGAGCGCTCTTCCGAACTGAAATGAAATTGAAACTGAAATGAGAAATGATATTACCGTGTAAAAGGCCCTTTAAATATGGGCACCCTTTCTTGGTGGAAATATAGATCCCCATTTCCCTGGGAACTTCGACAAATCTGTTGTTAGAGATCACAAGTTGCATCTTTTATGGTGGAAAGTTCTCTGAAGACACTCTGGAAGAGCTGTTGGTAAAATTTTTCCAAACGTAGGAACTGAAATATTCCATAGATAAATTAATAAGGCTTTTTATATAAATTGAACTGTATCATTAAGTGTAATAAATGACAGCAAGATGCAAAGGGCGTAATAACCTAGATGTTGATTGCCCGAACAAAAGCAACAACAATCTAATTAATAACTTAAAACTAAAAGAGTGGTACTTGCATCAAATCCAACGATTGGTGGAAAAAATGGATGAAAGTAGTTGAAAATCATATTTTAATTTTAATTGTAGTATTGTGTATGGAATAAAGTTATACCAATCCACAAGGACTGCTGAAACAACATACTTTGAATAAATTATAGTTTAAATAATTAAAAAGAAGCCTTATTTGATTGAAAAATAGTGTCATAATTGGAGATTTAAGATTTAGGTTCAGCAATCCAATGAAAATATTAGAAATTTAAAACTAATTAAGTCCAAAAAAACCCTTTATTATTCTGTTTATTCGTAACATTCGGTTGTATTGGGTCCATAGATCAACTGAATGATGAAGAATATTGGAACTTGATTGGTTACCTTACAGTAATTTTATTAATTGCAATTAGAGCTCACGAAAAATATTAATTCCACTGGTTTGTCAGCTACAAATTAGTGCTTCATCAACAATTTAGTTATGTATAATTTATTTTTTTCACCCAACATTGGGGAGCATCAGCTCAATCAATTTTAAGTGCGCTCTGACTTTCTTTTAATCCAGAATTGTTTCATTCTGTCGGATCTTTCCTTTCTTCAGAGATTTTTTTTGTTGTAATTTGGAGCTCCCTTAAGTCCTTCATCAACAATCATTTCTTATTATTAAAACTTTTAATATTATATTTCTTTACTCATTTTTTTTAAAGAATAGTAATTAATTTGAAAATTAATATGAAACAAAAGAAAACTAAATGAGTGCCACGCGAAACTTCTATTGATTTGACATTTTCCATCAGTCAATGAGTTTCCTCATAAAGCCTAAATTCAGACTTTTATGTTGATTATATTGTATAATTATACTTATAATATTATACGTATAATTAATATAATGATTATAATCATTCACCGTAATGTTGTTTGGAATAATGGAGGACTTTCCTATGTTAGGAAGTTCCTTACTAGTATCATGGTGCAAGGAAAAGTTGGATTATAATTATTATTATTTTTTTTTTTATATCAATTTATTGAAATTTATAACTGTAAAAATACATACATCAAGCAAATGAGCTGATAACGATTACAATAACATGTCAGAACTTGAAAATAACTACTCATCAGTAGCAGTTCAATAAAAAATCGACACAAGAAGATCACTAGGCACTCTTCTTTTCAGACGCCTCGGAGGATTATCGGAAATTGAGTGGGAAACAAGTTGGGAAACTAGAGGATTTGAGTGGTTATGGAGTTTACTATGAAAGGATAGGTATCTGGTTTGGGCTAAATCAGAAACATATGGAACATTAGGATCTTTTTGGATAAGTGTATTGGTGACAAAGTAAACTATTAAATTGTGTTTTGATAGTTTGATAGTTTAAAACATTTTAGAATATTCATTTCCATAGATGCCATTTTTTCAACCGTTTTTTTGCCACATTCCATAACTGTTAAATAGAATAAGCAATTTAGGAGTTTGCATTTATTGTAATTCCCTTTAGTTTTAGAACATATTATCATATGATGTACAGTTTATTATGCCAACGGAGTTTCTTATAATGACAATGTTTTTGCTGCATTATCATACGTACGTTTTCAAACTATTGTGGTAGTCATTCATATCTTAACTATGCTTCTTTTCAACGAATGGATAAAATATTTTATTTGATGTTTGATAAACTGTTGAGGACTGATTACTGACTAAAAATTCAATAATAAACAAAGATAACGGTATTTTTAATTCAGATTTTCTAGACTGTTTATTAAAAACACTTGTTACGTTATTTAATTAAATGATTTTAGCAGAACTAATTAGGTAACGTTCGTGGAGCTGTAAACACATTTATTTAAACAGAAAATTAATTGAAACATAATTAATCAAATAAACGACGCATGGAAATAATAACAATTTCAGGGAATACCATACACTGCTAGTCAAAAGTATGAATACAGCATTTAAAAGAAACAAATATTATGGTAACAAAAACCGTTTGTTCACATAGTTCTTGAATCAGTTGACACAAAACAATATAATAAACTGTATGTTATGAAATTCAATCAAATATATATTTTATAGTAAATCATTAAGGTTGTATCTACTGCTTTTTCATCATAAAACTCACCTTTATTTTACAATCCTGTTAACTGGTTTATCTCTTGTAGCTTGTCAAAAAATAAAACAACATGTAATTGTTACTACAGTTCTTCAGCAGATGATGGACAGGAGATACGAATTTTTCGGTCGTTTTCCTCATTTAAAAATATATCTATATAAAGTCTTCTAACAATTTTAGCTAATAAAATAAGATTAAAAAAAATTATAAAAATATTGGAATTTTTTTAATAAACGTGGATTGAATGTAAGCGGTTATATTAAAACTCTTAGCCTGAGGTCTCAATATCTCTGGATTAGGTTTTCTGTCCATTTTATTTTATTTTTTTAGGGAATCCTTCCCAGAAATGGAAGTCGTTAAGCAAAACACTCAATAAATTTTTCTTTGGGTTCTTCTTGTTCTTCCAATAGGGTTTCATACTTTCCGAAAAGGTTTTTATACGTTCTTCCGACCACTTTGGTCTATACTGTTTTTTCTTTGCTCGCTCTGATGTAACTTCACATATGTCTTTTTCCAAAATAGTCGGTTGTTCTTATGTTGTCATTTTTTGAGGTTCTTTTGAATTACATCTAGCCGAGGTGTGGAATTCTTAAGTGAAGTTATATAATCTTTTTCTTAACTTCAATTTCAATTAAATCTGATGTTCGAGAACTTTTCTGATGTTTTTATTAATTGTAGCCTGTAACAGTCTTGGTTATATCTTCCTCCTAGAATTTTCCTGATAATCTTTCTCTCCTATTTTTTTTTTTTTTATTTCTTCAACTTGGTGTTGTTTCTTAAGGGTCAGCGTTTCGCTTGCGGAGTGTACTGTTGGTTGATTTTAATTTATTTATTTATTTTTTTTTAATTTTTCCAGAGCCTTTTTTTTAATTATCGCCTTTGATCCGAAAATTACGTTTTTCTATTTTGGTTTACATGCAATTTTCATGAATTTGGCGCTATTTCTCTTTAGAAGAAAAAGACACCAAATGTCAAGAATTAGGGTAAAAGGGTATAAAAAAAAAGAAAAGAAACACAAGAGAACTTTTAAATGTTTTTCCTTATACAGCTCTGGGAGGGTGGCTGAGTGCGGAGGCTCTTTTGTCCAAAACCCCCAACTTTTCCGATACTTCTTTACCAAACAGTAGTTTTACAGCGGGTCGGGAAATTCACCCAGCATTTTCACGTGCTTGGTCATGTTGAAAATCTTCAGAGACACTCCTCTGGTTATCTCAAGGGATAGTAAAAGGTTTTCTATACATAGATGTATTGTATAATCTTAGCTGGAAGATTATTTTTCTTTTCTTTTGACAACTGTGAGCAGTTAGCTATGGGTGATTCGCTTTGAAGGCGACTTTTCTTTGCAACAAGGAGAATATATATAAGTAGATATTTATATAACACCAATAAAGTCAATTGAATTATATGAATATTCATGCATCTCAATGCCACATTTGTACTGACAGCAGTATTTTGTATCTGCATATAATATGAAATTTATTATTCAAATATCTGGAACCCTCATACAAGATTGAAAAGACAAGAAGCTGCACGTAGATTTCGACTGCTACAACACTTACTTGACAAACCTTCAAATCTCCCGATTCACTATAAGAAACTTGTATATATGACAATTATCAGACCTATTTGGACTTACGGTATAGAATTGTGGGGATCCACTAAACCATCGAATTCTTCCCGCATCCAATCACTCCAATCCAAAATCCTTCGAAAAATCCTTAATGCTCCTTACTTTGTCACAAATGAATTAATCCATAATGACCTAAATATCCCACATGTCTCCGATTTAGCACGAACCAGATACCTCTCCTTTCATAATAAACTTAACACTCATCCAAATCCACTTGTTGCACAGCTAGCTTCCCATTCCATTCCTGGCAATCCTCCGAGGCGTCTGAAAAGAAGATGGCCGCGTGATCTACTTTTGTAAATATTCATTAGAGTACTACCAATGGGTAGTTCCTCTACAAGTTTTATTCATATCATTATATGTTATATATACCGCATATTTACTGGATGTGTTTTATAATACAGTTGTAAATTTCTATTAATAAGAGAATAAAAAAAAAAAAATTATTCAAATATAAATTTTAATCCAAAAAATAGAAGGAAAATAAGAGAAAACTAACAGAACCAAATATATATATATATATATATATATATATATATATATATTATATATATATATATATATATATATATATATATATATTTATTTTTTTTAAAATCCTTATTTATTGAAATGTAAAACAATACACAAACATGCCCATTGGGTCTTCAATAAAAGTTCTATATTAAAAAGTCTTGAGGACATTTTCTTTTTAAACATCTCCGGGTTTTCCGGACGAGGATGGGAAATAGGGAAACTAGTGGATTTAGAATAGAATATGGTTATAGAATTTACTACGGAATGATATGCGCCTGGTTTTGGGCTAAATCAGTAACATAAGGAACATTAAAATATTCATGGGTAAGTTTATTTGTGACTTATTTAAATTAAGGAGCATTAGGATATCTATAAAAATTTTGGATTGTAAGGATTGGATACGAGAAGAATTGGAAGGCTTAGTGGAACCCTGAAGCTCAACTCCGTACGTCCGAATTGGTCTAACTACTGTTATGTAAATGAATATTTTGTAATTAATCGGGACCTTAGAGCGTTTGCCTATTAATATTGATTAATCCATTTGGCAGACATTAGTTTCTTATACTATTGCTAAATAATAAGATTTTATTGTAGATTTGTCTTTTTTTTTTATTATGTTTTTTGAATATCCTCATAAACATTTTCATAAACTTTTCTATTTGAAAAACAGGTTTTTCAATCACTGATCTATAACTTCTCTACAAACGTTAATCTACATAACAATTTACAAAAAAAAATTCTAAACAATAAAAAGCTGCAGTGGGTCAACTTTGTTGGGCTATACACACACACACAGACACGAAAAATCACTTCAGTGTTAATTGAACGGGTGCATTGCAGTGAAAATAAATTGAATTTTGATTACTTTTTTGTTGTTGATCACAGAATATATCTGGAACCACACCAAGATTATTCTATTACTAATAATTAATATATTTCCCGTATGAATTAATTGTAGTTTTATTATTGGTATGTTGTAAAGTGAGTAGGTATTTAAAAAAAAAAAAAATCATTATTAATAAACAGCAACTATTTGATTAATCCCTGTAATCTATTATATATTTGTCAATCAATAGTTCTACCAAGTGTATGATTCTCTTTAGTATCGTATCATGTTCTACCATAGAGAAGAAAGGTACAGTATTAACATCCCTCAGCGTGACCCAAACTCCAATACATCACTTAAGAAAACTGTGTCTGCAGCTGATTTTTACGCCTAAATGTTAGTGGAGCGAGGAAGGTGAAGGTGAAGAACCTTATTTACTTTAATTTCGTAATCTCCTCAACCAATTTATACTTGATATGTACGCAAAAATAGAAACAGAAAGACTAAACTTTCTTCAAAAAAGTTGAGAAGTTAAGACTATATTCACTTAAAGTATGCCATAAGAAAAGCTGATGGTCTGGTATCAGAGCTGGGTAAGATGGTAGTGCTGCCACGAAGCTTCACTGGAGGGCTATCAAAATAATATAAAATTAACTTTTGCAAATTGTCAAATTTACTTATTGAAATCATTTTAAGAATGGAATTGTTCAGGTTTATTTAGAATAGAATAGAATAGAATAGAAAAACAAATTTTATTCTGGGACAAAGTCCCTTAAGAATAATAGTTACATGACAGAACTTAAGTTATATCTGGCCTAGAGATGTTAAATTAGATAATAAAATAAAATAATTAAAAGTAAATACAATTTCACAATAAAATAAGTAATAAAATGATACAAAAATCTATACGCATATATAACACATACACGCTACATACATACATAAACTATATTTACAATCAGTAAAAGAAAAAAAATATTATATAAGAAATTGATTAAACAATATATTTTTAATGTTGAGTCTAGTAAAGGATGAAGAAAATAAAATGATGAAAAAAGAGTAAAAATGAAAATTATTTTAATGATAGACAAAACATTATCATATGAAGATTGTTTAGACAGGCTAAACTTTTATATCTGAAATCCTTGGGTGAAATTTATTAAAGCATCTATATAATTAGATAGCATCCGACTGGAGAGAGGATAGGTGGTGGAAGAGGAGTGTTTTAAAAGTTCCCAGGGAGGATGCATTACGAATAGAAGGAGGAAGAGAATTCCAAAGAATAGCGGAGCGGGCAAGAAAGGAACGTTGGAAAGCAGTAGTTCTGTAGGATGGGGTGTAGAGATCGGAGAGACGGGACCTTGTATGCAATGATTGGATTGAGGACTTGAAATGTAGGATACTGTGAATAGACGGAGGGTTATATGTGTTAATAACTTGGAAGAGGAATGAACCAAGGAAGTAATCTCTACGGAAGGAAGGCGAAAGCCAATTTAACTCGGTGTAAAGATGGGACACATGAGAGCGTCTCGAGGTTCCAAAAACAAATCTTATGAAACAGTTCATGATACGCTTTAGTCTATCTTCAAGAACCATCGAGAGTCCACCATAAATCACACATCCATAGTCAAATTGGGGGAATATGAGAGAGGATACTAGGAGTTTACGTGTGGATGGAGAAAGTAGGTGTCGGGAACGGTGGAATAATTTTAGGATGCCAATCGATCGTCGGGAGATTTGAGCAATGTGGGGTTTCCAGGAAAGGGTTTGATCGATTGTTAAACCTAGGTTTTTAACAGAGGAGAGGAAAGATATAGGGTGACCATTTAGGAATAAAGTAGGAAAGTTGGTATTCGATCGAAGGAGGGAATGGGATCCTATTGCGATTGCTTGAGTTTTAGCTGCATTTAAAGTCAATTTATTCAGGAATGCCCAGGCACAGATTTCATCCAGGTCTTGCTGAATTTTGGAAAATGCAGTTGGTAACTCGGCTGGAGGAAAGGAAAGATAAATTTGAGAATCATCGGCGTAAAGGTGGTAGGAACAATTATGAATGGAGTTAGGAAGATCATTTATATAGGAATTAAACAAGAGAGGAGAAATGCTGGAACCTTGAGCTACGCCTGATCGCGAAGTGAGGAAAGAGGATGAACCTTGGTTGGGAATGGTAACTGATTGAGAACGGTGGGAAAGGAATGAATGAAACCACATGAGAGCGCTATTGGAGAAGTTTAGAGATTTCAGTTTGGAAAAGAGGATTGTGTGGTCTAAGGAATCGAAGGCCTTGGAAAAGTCTAGGAGTATGAGGATGGTTAATTCTTTTTTATCCATTGCAGCCTGGATGTCACTGATGATTTTCGTGAGAGCGGATTGAGTAGAATGGCCGGGGCGGAAACCGGATTGGAACGGGTCAAGTAAATTGGAATCTTCGAGGTAATTAGAGATCTGGGATTGCACTAATCTTTCTAGGGGCTTAGAAAGGTTAGAAAGTATGGAGATCGGTCGGTAGTCTTTTGGGGTTGTGGGATTTGGGTTCTTGACTATAGGGTGGATTAGGGCCTTTTTCCAAGAGGTGGGAAATACAGAATTCTGGAGGGAAAAATTATATATGAAGAGGAGAACGGGTAGGATTTCAGGAAGGCATAATTTTATCAATTTGTCAGGAATACCGTCTAATCCAGTTGAATTGGTGTGGGATTTCATTACGGAGGAAATGAGGTCTGTGGGAGAGATGTAAGGAAAATAAAAGTGATTATCATTGAATGCAGGAGGTGAAAGGGGCAACTGAGGGGATGGATACGGTATAGATGTAGAGGTAGAGACAAAATAGGAATTTAACTCATTAGGTGTGACAGGAGGGACTCCCGAGGGAGAGGAACTAGGTGTATTTTGAACGAGAGAAAGTTTACGGAGGAGCTGCCATTTGGATTTGGGATCGGGGGCGGATGAGAAGGCTTCGTGGAAGTAAATGGATTTCGTTCGCCGGATGGTGGATTGGGTTAAATTGCGGAGAACCTTAAAAGCATGGTAATCATCATCAAGTCTCGTGCGTCTAAAACGTCTTCGGGCGGCCTCACGTCTTCTTTGCAGGTCTTTTATTTCTAGGTTCATCCACGGAGCAGGCCGGCGGCGACGAAAGGTACAGGTTTTAAGAGGAGCATGGGTATCAAGGATGGAAAGGAGATTATCACTTAGTAATTCAACCATAGAGTCAATAGAGGAACAGGAGTAGATAGGATTCCAATCTAGGATTTCAAGGTCAGGTAAAATTTTGTCTCGCGTGAGGGATTCTATATTGCGGAAAGTAATTGTTTTGGGGAGGAACGATGGGATTGGGATATCGTAGGAAATTTGTATTAGGTCGTGAGAGGACAGAAACGTAACAGGCTGCTGACATGAGGAAAGGAGTTTTTTTGGGGAGTCTATGACATGCAAGTCCAACCAGGTGTCGGACCCACGGGAGTGATGAGTGGGGTTAAACGGAACAATGAAGAGGTGAAGGGAAAAAAAAAGGTTCTCTAGATACGTTTTGTCATAAGAGTCAGAAAGGAGATTGGTATTTAGGTCACCAGAAATGATTATATTGGAATAGAGAGGAACATAATTGTAGAGGTTTGATTCAAAGGACTGGTCAAAAGGAACATGAGGGGGACGATACGCCACTACATACAGGAGGGAATGGAAATTAAAGGATATTTCAACAAAGAGGTACTCAACGTTTGGGAGATTTGAAGGAGCAGAAAGTATATATTTACAATTAATTAATTGAAATTCCATATATTTATACATTTGTTTTTTCATTGAACGCAGATACACCGTATTATCAAATAATTAGCCACCATTAACGATTCTCATTTGTAAACTGTTAAAAACGTTCAATTAATTACGACACTTTTGCGTTCATATGCAAATTAAATATTTTTCAGGCTTATCAAATCATTGTCGAAAGAGAAACGAGGATTAAACTGTGACAGGAATATTCGAATGCGTCGAATCTGTCAAAGCGGATTTATGAAAATGAATGACGATTCCTAAAATAAAAATGACTTTTTTAATTTTCCTCAGTTGGCTCTGCATCTCTTTTATATTTTAATTATCCCTGTCTTGTCAATTTTACCATATCTGTTTTTGGAACTTTTGGATATTAAAATATTTAATCGTTTTGTTGTAATTATTTTTATTTTCAATCCATAACTTTCATTTTGACAAATATTACAGCAATTAGGAGTAATAACTAAGATGATTTGTAAATACTTTTATATTTTACTCTAAACATACATATTTTCTTTGATTTAGATAGTTTAAGACTGCTGATAATGTACACACACACATCTTTAAGGATAATGTATTTAAATTATATAACAAGCCGTGTTGATTTAGTACAAAATAAAAATGCTATTATTAACTATGAAAATAAAATCTCCAATGCTACACTCTCACATACCTATAAGACCTGTTTTGCTACATAATCTGCAACATCTGTTGTTGTTACATTTATAACATGTACGAATAAAAAAATGAAAGAGAAAAATACCCCACCACATTCTAACCTCCCGTGTCCTTAAGGAAGGAGTACCGTTCAAAACTTTTAAGATATACTGTTTTCTCCTAGTCAAGAGGCTCGGATGGCACCCTCATACAAGATTATACAAGAAAAGACACGCCGATTTCGACTGCTCCAACACTTACATGAAAAACATTCTAATCTCCCGATACACTAAGAAAAAAACAAAGCATCTATATGCCCGTTATCATATCTTCCAAATAAATTGAGCATTTCCAAATTCACTTGTTTCTCAACTTGCTTTAGCATTCCATTTGTGGCAATCCTCCGAAGCGTCTAAAATGAAAATTCATTAGAGAGCTACCAATGGGTAGTTTTTCTACAAATTTTCTGATCTAAAATTTGACCATATGTTTCTTATCAGTAATTTGATGGAAAATATTTTTTGTTATCTAACATTTGTCGCTAGGACCTATACCGTGTAGGAGCTATATTGGTTTAAATGAAAAAAAGTCACGTTTTTCTATATTGCATAAGTTATGGGCCTTTTTGGACACGGTCTAGCTCAATCGGTGTGGCGCATTTATCGTTACCTTAAAATCCGCCATCTTAAAATCGTTAAATATTTTAAAACAGTATCCTGGAGGACAACAATGGCGGAAGTTATCCTTCGGATAACTTAAAAACATATTATCCTTAAGGACGAAAAAAAACTAATAAAAATCCGTCATCTTAAAATCGTTAAATCTTTTAAAAGAGTATCCTGGAACAACGATGGTGGAAGCTATCGTTCGGATAACTTAAAAACATATTCCTTAAGGAAAAAAAAAACAATAAAAATCCGTGGTTAAATATTTTAAAAGAGTATCCTGGAGGACAACAATGGTGGAAGCTATCCTTCGGATAACTTAAAAACATATTATCCTTAAGGACGAAAAATAACTAATAAAAATCCGTCATCTTAAAATCGTTAAATATTTTAAAACAGTATCCTGGAGGACAACAATGGTGGAAGCTATCCTTCGGATAACTTAAAAACATATTATCCTTAAGGACGAAAAAAAACTAATAAAAATCCGTCATCTTAAAATCGTTAAATATTTATAAAACAGTATCCTGGAGGACAACAATGGTGGAAGCTATCCTTCGGATAACTTAAAAACATATTATCCTTAAGGACGAAAAAAAAACTAATAAAAATCCGCCATCTTAAAACAGCATCCTTAAGGAAGAAAACTAATTCTAATTGTGGTAAATATCCTTCGGCATCAAAAAATCGTCAGATCCTGGCAGATCTGTAAAACAGTGTCCTTATAGTGTTTTGGAGCTATGTAGGTTTCAATGAAAAAAATCAAGTTTGAAACCAATATTTTCTCCAAAATTTGTTCATTTCGATGAATTAATGATCAATTATTTAACTAATTAAAATGTGTTTTTTTTTCTATTTTTTGTTGAAATTTACAACTGTGTTTATATATACATATATATATATATATATATATATATATATATATATATATATATATATATACATATATATATATATATATATAATAGAATATATAATCTATTTAAAATACACCAAATAAATGTGATGATAATGCTAAAAATTACATTTCAATTACTTGTAAAAAAAACACCACCCATTGGTAGCACTTATTAAGTATTAAATAATGGTTCTATATTTAAAGGTCTCGAGCCATCTTATTTTCAATCACCTTTCATTTCATAAATAAGAAAAAAAATTAACCGAGGGATTAATATTAGGATTAAAAACCCGATATTTTGGTACTGGTGATAGGGGTTCTTTCACATTAAGGCTGCCAGTTTTCAGTTATGACCTGTAACTCACAGATGCCGATTTTTATGTGGATAATAGGGACCTATAATAGTGCAAAACTAGAGTTATAGCCACCAATGAGTATTTCTTCTAACTCTATAAGAAAACAAATCACGTACCACCTCCAAAACTTGATAAGTAATTTCTCTAATAATAATATCAGGTTTTGGTTTGAACATGAAATCTTGCATTAATTTCCGAACAACGGGATTTGGTTGTGGTAAAGAGATAGCATACAAAACTAGAATTTTACGTGATAAAATTATTTCTCAATCTTGACTGAGAGCTGAGAACTGGCAGGTAACTGGTGATAAAGACCCGTTAATGGTATCCAGAATCGATAAATTTTAGTTTCGACTTATCAAAAGTTATTATGGCTGAAAACCCGCCTTCGCTTATTAATCCCCCACAAACTCAACACAATTGATGCCTGGTGGTTATTTTGTAATGACAAATACAAGCTATTTCATTAGGCTGAAAGCTATTTTAATTAGAACGAGAGCGATGTATGTAGAAGACGAAGGAGGTGGAGGTAAGTTGTGTGAGAGAGCTTCGAGGCGGAAAACAAGACGATATCTAGGACGTTACTAATGCTTCGCAGGATATCACCGCCAGATAACAACTTCTAGGGACGCCAAAAAGTTATCTTCCCTTCGAAAGAACCAACTACTCCGCTTGGAATCCAGTATGGCGGCGTTTATTTCTTCAGCTAAACTAAATCCACTCTCCACTAAATTACTTTTCCACGAAACTTAACAATCGCGATGAACTTATCTAATTAAAATCTTGTTAGTATAGGATAAGGAGAGCGATAAATTTCGCGGAAGATTATACACTTATCAGCAAAATTATATATATGTATAAAAAAAATCTATTCCACAGTTTAACAGTTGACATTTTGTCAAAATAAACGTCAGCCTATCTTATGTACTATAACTTCAAAGTATGCAGACGACACAGCAATTTTCACAAGATATAAAAATCCAACTCATGCTTCACTGACTCTACAGCATTACTTGTCAAAATTACATGACTGGCTTAATATCTGGAAAGTCCGGATAAATTACGACAAATCGCAAAACATTACGTTTACTATCCGACGTGAAACATGCCCACCAGTTTTTCTTGACAACACACCAATTCCTCGAACAGTCACTATACACTACCTTGGTCTAACGTTTGACCGAAGAATGACATGGGGTCCACCTAATAAAAAAACGCTTAAGGAAAGACTAAGGCGCGGTGCACACTGGAGAAACTGGTTTCTTGAAACATTAAACTAAAGTTGCTTGCAACAGATAGGTATTATTAACCTCCTAGACTAAAATAAAATAAAAACAAAGACTGGAGGTGCCTCTGGATTCCGCTCCCTCTCATGCCTTTCACGCCATTTGTTTTCTTACAACACATTCACTGATTTTCTGATTATAGTTGACAGGTGTGAATAAATATATAAAGTAAAAATAATAAATATACAAGACCGTTTCAAAAGTCCTGTAGGTTGGTGCACACTGCATTTCATGAAACGTTAACTTTAATCTGTTGCCAGCAACATCAGCTTCATGTTTCTAAAAGCCATGAAGTGTGCATCGCGCCTAAGACTTTTATATTCACTCATTTTCAAACGTTCAAATCTAGAACTTAAACAAACAAAAAAAAAACTTAAACAAACAAACAACACTTATACTTACTTACTGAAACCTATTTGTTGGACATACGCTTCTCAGATATACGGGACAGCTAAAAAGGAACTTATTAACAAACTCCAAATCTTCCTGGCAAAAACATTCAGGACAATCACAAAAGCACCATGGTACGTAAGCAACATAACTTTACATACTGACCTACGCATGCCAAAAGTTAAAGAACAAATACGAACCTACTACAAACGATTCCACCCAAATTATATGAATATTCTAATACACTTATAAACGACATAGCCACAATACATATCCCCGACTACACCCAGAGAAGGCTAAAAAGGAGCCGGATGGGAGAGCTAGACTAAAATAAAATGAAAATAAAGACTGGAGGTGCCTCTGGATTCCGCTCCCTCTCATGCCTTTAAAGCCATTTGTTTTCTTACAACACATTCACTGATTTTCTGATTATAATTGACAGGTGTGAATAAATATATAAAGTAAAAAAAAAAATAAATAAAAAATAATAAATATACAAGACCGTTTCAAAAGTCCTGTCGTTTTTTGATTAATTAACATTTATTTGGCCTGTGCCGTCTTTATTATCATTTCATTAAACAATATAAATAACTAACCAAATAAATAATAAATAACTATTTATAACTGAAATTTATTTATAAATAAATTAATAACAGTAACCAATATTGTTTACTGTCTAAGAAATAGGGATTACCTTTTAATCCAGTTTAAACGTTTAAAGAAATATATTGCAATAGTGAATGTTGAAATTTGAACTCGGCCAATTTTATTATAGGAATTTAAACTGTTGTTTTTTGGCTGGAAGGTACTCTCAGAACGTAAAGCACAATCTTGGATATCCTAATTTCGTTAACGCAACGAAACGCTTGATGCTCATTTTGGAATACCTCAAGTTGCAAGGAATGGTCTATCAATGACAATGGTACAGAAAATAAGAGTAAACAATACTTAGACGAGGCATAGAATTCCAAAACCAGCTATGTCCAATTTCTACAGTTTTTATTTATTTTTTTATTGAATAGTTTTCAAAAAAAGTAATTGAATTTCATTGAAAATGGCCATACAATAAATAATTCCCCTTCCTAATTCAGTCTGACCTTTATCTTAATCTACCAGCTGCGAAAAATAAAAAAAAATGGACTTAGCTGGTTTTAGAACTCTAAGCTTCAAATGGACTATTGTTTCAAAAACGGTCATTTTTTTTTTGTATACACCCCATTATAAAGGGTGTTCGGAAGATCGTTGGCCAAAAAATTATCTCGGGTAGGGAGGTTCATTTTGAACCTATTTAAGGTCACTTACCTATATACAAAGTCTTACGGGTTTTTTTTTTTAATGAATTTTTTGTAAAAATGGCCAAATCCAAACATTTATGCCTTATAACTCCGTTGTTTACTGATATATCAACGCCATTTTTTTTTCCTGTAATTACTAATACATTGTCCATAAAAAAGATATGGTGCAAAAAACAAATACCAAAACTTCAAGTTTAGGTTCAATAAAAAAAAAGTAAGCGCAACAGCCAAATCCAAATTGTTTTAAAAACTTCTCTATTTAATACTCTTTAAAAAAAAACGTTGAAATGAACAATAAACAGTTTTAAAAACTTCTCTATTTAATACTCTTTAAAAAAAAATTGAGTGGCCAGCACGGTCTCCAGACCTCACGCAGCTCGATTATTACGCCTGGGACCGTGTCAAAGATTTGGTTTATAATGAAGAATTGTTTTCAAGACAACAACTTATTCAAAAAATCAATGCCACATTTACCATAATGAAGGAAGAATTTGTTTTAAGAACAACCACCACAGAAATAAGAAAAAGATATCGTGCTTGTATTAGAAATAGTGGAGATCATTTTGAGCAATACCTGTGATACTCTACAAATTAAATTTATGAATAATTTAAAATTAGTTTAATTTTGTTCCCTGATTATTGTTTACAAAAATGTAGATAAAGTTTACTCTGATAAAATCGAAATTTCGAGAAAGAAAGAGAAAATATGCAGTTAAACCTATGCTATAAAGAAACACAACTATTTGTTACGTTTTGCATAAAAAATATGATTCGATTCATTATTATTGTCAGTGTGAGGTGGCACCCTTTTGTTACTTTATAAAAAAAAAAAAAAAACTAGATGTGCTGCGTGCCTGCAAATGGTATTTTTTTAAAGAGTATTAAATAGAGAAGTTTTTAAAACAATTTGGATTTGGCTGTTGCGCTTACTTTTTTTTTTTATTGAACCTAAACTTGAAGTTCATAATTTTTATTTTTGCCTTTGACAAGATTTAACGATCTCCCGTTTTTTTTGGTATTTGTTTTTTGCACCATATCTTTTTTATTTTACATGGACAATGTATTAGTAATTACAGGAAAGAAAAAAGCGTTGATATATCAGTAAACAACGGAGTTATAAGGCATAAATGTTTGGATTTGGCCATTTTAACAAAAAAATTAAAAAAAAAAAACCGTAAGACTTTGTATATAGGTAAGTTACTTTAAATAGCTTCAAAATGAACCTCCCTACCCGAGATAATTTTTTGGCCAACGATCTTCCGAACACCCTGTATATTGGGGTGTATAAAAAAAAAAAAATGACCGTTTTTGAAACAAATATTTGTATTATTATCTCTGTGATATAAAATACAATTAATTCTCAAAGTAAGGTCCATTTTTATCTACCGTCATTACCCATCTGCTAGCCAATTGCTCGATGCCACGCTGATACCATTCCTTGGGATGGCTGTCAAAGAACTCTTGGACAGCATCTTCACCTTCCGCAAAATTATCGAATTTTTTTCCTAGAAGAAAATGGGTCAGGGATCAAAACCTGTAGTAATCCGAAGGTGCGAAGTCTGGACTATATGGTGGATGAGGCAGGGGTTCAAACCCATGAAGTTCTGTAAACTTTTATGCTGATTGTTGAGGAGTAATTTCGTGAGGGACCAGTCTACCTATCTTTTTCACCTTCCCCATAGAGAGAAGATGGCGACTAACAGTATCTTTCGAGACACCACACTCCCTGGCAAGTTCGCGAGTACTTGTGGACGGTTTGACTCAACATCTTCCTTCAAAACTTCATCAATATCCATTAATGGCCGCCCGGAGCCCTTCTTCCTATCCAACGTTGTATCTCCACTTCTAAATTTTTCAAACCAACACCGCGCAGAGCGCTTTTCAAGGCCACCTTCCCCTTCATACTTAATAATTTAACGAGTTGCTTCAGCGGGTGAGAAATTTTTTTTTCCAGTAATGTCTTAAAATTACGAGAATTTCGTAGGACACTGTCATGTTTCTTCTTTGAAATAAATAACTGAACTGAGGCTTTTTTTTTTTTAAGAAGTCCAGTGTTAGTAAACAAGCTTAGAGAATGCTCTAAAGGGATTATTAAGTATTGGTAAATAATAAATAGCATTAAGATATTTACAGACTTTTGAAACCTGGAATTTGATAAAACGGTCATTTTTTTTTTTCTGATACGCCCTGTTATTTGTATGAAATGTTGTTTTTTATGCAAGATATACTTTCCTAAATTGGAACTTCCAATCATTACTAATTTATATGGTTGGTGAGGGTAACTCAATATTTGCCAAGTGTGTTACCACGAATTCTGGCTTTATCCGTTGTCTGAAATACGAGGAGGAGATAAAAGTATTAAAGAATACTGGGTGAATTTAACGCACTTCAAATCTAAATAAAACCTGGACAAGAAAACATCCCTTGGGGCACCTCTGGGGGAAGTAGTCCCAAGCAAATAATCAGCCATTTTAATCTTGTACCGCAACAACCCCTCGAGACATCTTCACGCAGCACAACAGAAGTCAAAGTGAAGGATAATTAGGAAGGAGGTTTAAAATGGAAGGAAGTGAGAGGGAAAAATTGTAAGGGGGGAATTGAAGCTTTGTGAAGTGGGAAGGTGCTCCAGGAAATGTTGAATGCCTAATTTTCTCAAGTTCAAGGCATTTGAAAGCTGGTTGGAATTTTAATGCAGACATAGAATGAGAGTAAGGTATTGCTTGAAAACTAGAATCGCTGGAAATGGTTTTAGTTAGTTTTGCGCGTTTAAAATATTCGTAAATTATATAATTTGGTATTTTAATGAAATTTTGATGGGTTTCCATGTTGATTATTTTTAGCCCTAAAGTGTAAAACATCGTAATTTTTACGACTAAAAAAATAGAGCAAGTTGAGAGACTAAGGTAAACATTACTCATCGACACATGGTGTTCAAAACCTTTTCACCGCTTCCATCAGATAGTTGTGGCGTATTTTTGTGTTTAAATTTAAGTGTGTGGTTCTTGGAATCAGAACATTGCTCTCTCAGACTCGTAATTTTTACGAACATTTGTAAAATTGTTTCTCGATCAAATTCTTTTATTCTTCTTACGAGTTCGGACATCTGGGGACCACGCTCAACAATTCATTTCTTGCTCTTGCGTTCCTTCTAATATCTCTTCATTACCTCTTCCTGATGCTTTCTCCTTTCATCTGACCACCGTCTATTAATTTGTGTTTAAACCATTTCTGGAAATTTGATCCTGTTGAATACTGTCCGAAATTGGTCTCTGTCCCACATTGAATTCCACTGTACATTTGCCACCCTCATATTATCCGTTACCATTCGTATCCATGTATTCTTTTTCTGTTTTTGGAGGCTGTGTTGGAAAATTTTCTTTGTCAGTCTTCTTTCTTCCATTCTCGTCAAATGCCCACAATACGTCAATCTACGTTTCCTCATTACATCACTCAACCTTTCAATATTTCGATATATTTCCATATTACTTTTTAATTTAAAACCTTCTTCAGTCTTCCTTGGTCCCAATATTAATATTTTTCTCTCATTCTTTTCCATATTTTCAATTTCTCCCTTTTTGTCGAGAAACAAGCATTCAGAGGCCTATATGCTTTCAGGACGAGCTACTGTTTTGTAATGACGCAATTTAGCCTCAATAGAGAGATTTTTTTTTTATTATGTATCCTTAGTTTTTAGGAAAGCAAATTCCATTTGGTTGGCTCTTGCGAGATTTGCAGCTTTATCTAAGCCATTATTTTGAATTACTTCACCTAAATATGTAAACGTATCTACGCTCCTAATGTTACCATATTTAGTCTTTAGTTCTTTGCTTGTATTCACATGAGTCGACATATATACTATATTTTCGAAAGAAATCTGTAAACCTGTTTTAGATGCAATTTCTAGAATTTTTTAATATAAATTTTGGCGATCTTTTAATTTTTTTTTGTAATATTGCTAAATCATCCGCAAGACCAATATTTCTACATAAATCTTCTCTCTTTTCATACCAATTCTGATATTTTTAAAACCTTTTCATGAATACAATTGAACAAAATTGGAGATAGGCCATCGCCTTGCCTAACAAATTCTTTTATTATTATTTTTATTTTTATATTATAAATATTTTTCCAGAAACAATACTACACTACAGACAATAACAGTACATAAACTAGGACACTGGATGGACCAGTGGATGGTCAATGTTTGATGAACAATGTATTTGAAGACTTCAAAATACTTTTTAAATATTCTATACTAAAAATAAAGGATATAAATATGAAATTCCTTTAAAACATTAAATATTTATAATTTTTTCACTATTAAATATTTTTTTAAGGATTTCTGATGATAAAATAACTTTGTTGCTATATTTTGTTGAATTTTTATATTGTATAACTTCTTGTTCTTTAATTTATTGTATTTTTCTTGCTTATTCTTTATATTTAACTTTCAACACTATTAACTGTGTATATGTATACGTAAAATAACAATCAAAACAAAAACTAAAAATAACATTTACATTGTATACTTTTAAGTATACAAGACTAAAGCGACAAGAAACTGCTCGTCGTTACAGACTACTTCAACATTTACTAGACAAACGATCAAACTCCCAATTCATTACAAAAGACTTATTTACATGACCGTGATTAGACCTATTTGGGCGTACAGAGTTGAGCTTTGGGTCTCTACTAAACCATCCAATTCATCTCGTATCCAATCCTTACAATCCAAAATGCTTCGAAAAATCCTTAATGTTCCTTATTTTGTTACAAATAAACTTATCCATAAAGAACTTAATGTTCCATATCTTGCTCAGTTAGCCCAAACCAGATACCTATCCTTTCATAGTAAGCTCCATAACCACTCAAATCCATTAGTTTATCAACTTGCTTCTCACTCCATTCTCGATAATCCTCCTAGTCGTCTGAAATGAAGATGGCCTAAAGATTTTCTAGTGTAGAATTTTTTTTGAAGTGCTACCAGTGAGTAGTTCTTTTCAAGTTTTGACATTCTAATCGTTATCAGCTCATTTACTTGATGTATATATTTGTACAATTGTAAATTTCAATAAATGTATATATAAAAAATAAATAAAATTTTAAGTACGGTGTGTAGAGAAATAACTTCAGTTTTGGGTACTGAAACTACATCTGCTGAAGAACAAATAAGCACAACTCAACAAATAATTTCTTATTAATGCCCATAGATAACCGACAGAAGAACACATCATTCGGTCCTTGCAAAAGATGTTTGTGCAAAGTATAAATCAAACATTTTTTAAAAATGGTGCTTAGGATCATCCCGGTGGGATAAAGTTATGGGTTGTGATGGATATTATCATAATGAATAATTCATTGCATTTTTAATTACACGAAAAAAAAACGACAAGGCTTTTAAAACGACCTGGTAGATACTAAGAAGTCTAATTAAGAAGCAAAATGTAACGAAATTTTCATGACGCAGTATTAAAATAAATAAAATCCCGTTTTGAAGTTTAACATTTAACTCGATATCAAGGTAATTTGACTTCTCGAAAGTCGCCGAATGATTCTTGAAAGCCATTAGGGCCAGAATAAAGTTTATTTTTTATATCCATTATTAGGCATAACTCCTAATTATTAATTTGTTAATCATCATGTTTCGGAGTCTTTGGCACCATCTTCCATAATAAAAAAAGTAGTAATACAAATAATATACTCGTAAGCAGTATAAATGTAAAAATAAATGAACGAAAGAAAATCACAGATATTATCAGAATAAGAAACAAATTACAGAAAAAGTATCAAATAATAGTAATAAAGATAACACAATAGAAATAACGCCAAAATTACCTAATATAAATATTAAGAAAACTTACAATAGAGTAAAATATATTCCAAAACTAACTAGACAAATAATAAGCAAATTAAATAATGAAAATTTTAAAATTAATGGTGCCCTTTATAATAATAATAAAATCAAAAACATAATAAAACACATAGACAATTCAGCAAAATGGAACAAAAAAGACTTAATTTATAAAATAAATTGTAAAAACTTTAATATGCACTACATTAGCGAAACAAAATTTAATAAAAAGAGTTCACCAGCACAGATATGATTGCAATAGAATCAATAAAAAAAGCACTAAGTGAACATGCACATAAATTTAAACATGAGTTTGATTTTGAAAATGTCAAAATCTTAGATCATGAAAATAAGGCACAAAAAAGAAAATTAATGGAAGCTATTCACATAAAGAAAATAATAAATCAAGCAAAAAATTACAAAACAGATTTAAATAAAATTGTTACAAGTTACGCTAACATAATATATAGTAATTGATTGTAAACAATAAGAAAAAATGTGAATATTGGTGACAAAACTTAAATAAAATGAATATGGTGTTTTATATAAACACCATATTAAATAGACTATATGGATGGGAATTAGACAAACAATAATAAATGATTAACATTGCTCAGAAGTATGGCTGTAAGATAGTAAATTTGACTATGTGAAAGCAATCACAGATTGTAAGCAAATGTTTTTGTATAATTGTAAAAGATAAATTTGTATAATTGATATAATTTTATAAATTAATATATTTAAGGATTTTAAGATGGAGGCAAAGACTCCGAAACATGTAGATTCACAAATTAATAAATATGAGTTATGCCTAATAATGGATATTAAATTACATTTTCTTCTACATAATAGTTATTTTTACGTATTTTATAAATTTATAATAATAGAATTACTTTATAAACACAGATGGAGTTGATGTAACAATTAAATTGTTTATTATAACAATAGGAATGCTATTTGGTGCATTTGATATACTGTAGTGGAAGAGGCATTCGAGGGGGTGATGAATTATGTGATCAATAGAGATATACTAGCACACTGTTTAGTTAAGCTCTCTCTAAAGTAGCCGGATTATCCAACTTCTCCATTTAGTGTTCTTCCAACGGGTGGATAGTTATGACATAACCAACTCTCTTGCAATTATATAATGAAAACTAAAGGTGACCCTTACAAGTATTGAATAAATGATATTTGGTTTCCAAAATATATTAGAACAACTCATTTCCCCCCTGACTGGGGAAAACTATGTATCATGAATAAGTCTAACTATAATCAGCTACAGATTAGAAGTAATTAATAGTACTTAAGTAGTTCTTTAGAAGTTATTGAAATGTTGCAATCAATTGGAAACATTTACATGATGAATATATTGTAAACTGTTGTATATAATTAATTGTATCAATAAATAATTAAATAATATTAAAAATAATTAAGTGATATTAATCTCTGTAAAATCTTAAGCAAAACTAATATCATTGACGATGAAATTTAGTGCTTCTATTCTTAAAATAATGGATGAAGGTGGTATGTAACATTTTGAAAAAAAAACTGTATTAGTTCTATAAATAAACAACGTTAAGTGATATATTTTGCTTCTATTTTCTACTTCCATTCCCTTAAATTCAATAAAATGCTCAAAACTCAGAAATCTGAATTTCGTATATAAAACTGATTTTTCAGAACAACCTGCCTAGACCAAACTTTGACTTCAGTTTTCCTCGAAACCCGAAATGTTAATAATCAACTTGACCTTTCAATTACATATGTGCAATATGTCTGAGGCCTGTGGTCGTCATGAGAACCGACAAGTGATTAGTGAACGTGGTTGTATTACACTATTAGAGCCAGACACACTACACTATCGTTGGCTATATCTGATTGGCTACGATCAGCAACTGGTTGTTCTATGTTCACATATATTAAATTAAAACATATTATATTTTATGTAAAAGTTATGTATCTCTTGTAATTGTTAACATTTACATATCTGTGATGGGAGGCTGTAGATCAGAGTTCCCCAAACTTTTTTGTGTCGTAGACCCCTTGCCATGTTTTTCCGTGTTGGGTAGACCCCCTACTTACCTGATATTGATTTCGTGTAAATTTCTAACTGTAGTGAAGTTTAGTGTTAAAAACTTAAAGTAAAAAACACAATGTTAATGTTAATTATAGTGTAACATTTATTAATTGAATTTAAATTAAAACTACTCAAAAATGTAAAATATACTTAACATTAAATAAACTATAAATAAAATAACATAAGCAATAAATCAATATTTTTAGTGAGAAGGATGAACCTGATGCTTTAATAATAAATTATCAACATTTGGCGTCAATTTTGTAAGGGTTAATCTTAAATATCCTCGGCTAATGATGTCCAGTCTGTTTCTTTTTTTCGTTAGGAGATTGGTAACAGCGCTGAACCTCCTTTCCACTAGGTATGAAGATAGAAAGGAAATTAAAAATTTCCTCGCTATATTCCATAATACGGGATAAACTGAACCTTAAGTTCTTCGTTTGTAATTACTTCAGTCAGTTCCTCTTGTCCTAATGTGTATGTTTTGATATTATAAGATAGTATGATGTACCAGGTATGCAAGTTTAAAATGTCGTTTTAATTCCAATAGAATTCGCTCTTAGCCTATTGAAGGATTTGCTTATCTCTAAACGCTATTTTGTTTGTTAGTCATTTGTTTACAAAAGTCAGTTGTTTTTAAGTCGTTTACGTGGACGTATCATACCTTTCTTTGGTGTTAAAAATGTCTAATTTTAAGCCAAATAAAGAGCATTTGCGGCATGTCATGATTTTCTTATTTAATCAAAAGAAAAAGGCATCTGAATGTCATCAAATTCTTGTTGAGACTTATGGCGATGTTGCTCCAACCGTCAGGACATGTGAACGTTGGTTTCAAAGTTTCAAACGTGGTGATTTTGATGTTACTGATCAAAAACGAGAAAATCGACCAAAAAAGTTTGAGGACTTCGAATTGCAATCTTTATTAGACGAAGACAATACCCAAACCCAACAAATGATGGCAGAACAGTTGAATGTCACTAGGCAAGCCATTTCCGATCGCCTGAGAGCTATGGGAAAGATTCAAAAGGTTGGAAAATGGGTTCCACATGAATTGGACGAACGACAGATGGAAAAACGAAAAACTGTGTGCGAAATGCTGCTTTTACGCCACGAAAGAAAGGGTTTTTTTGCATCGAGTTGTAACTGGCGATGAAAAATGGATTTATTTTCAGAATCCCAAACGAAAAAAATCATAGGTAACGCCAGGACAACCATCCACATCGAGTGCAAGACCGGATCGTTTTGGGAAAGAAGACAATGCTGTGTGTGTGGTGGGATCAGAAGGGAGTAGTCTACTACGAGCTTCTCAAACCCGGCGAAACAGTCAATACCGAGCGCTACCGACAACAAATGATCAATTTGAGTCACGCATTGATCGAAAAACGCCCAGAATGGGCTCACAGGCACGCCAAAGTCATTCTTCAGCATGATAACGCTCCTGCACATTCAGCCAGATTGACTAAGGAAACGATTTCTTCGCTTGGTTGGGAACTCCTACCCCACCCGCCGTATTCACCTGACCTGGCGCCTTCTGATTATCACTCATTGGCGGAGTACACTTCAACAATTTCGAAAACGTACGAAAATGGCTCGATGAATGGATTTCAAATAAAGACGAAGCATCCCATATATTGCCCGAGAGATGGACCCGAGGGTCAGTACTTTGAATAAAATATATTATACTTTTTTTTTTAAATTACTGTGTATATATTTTAAGAAATAAACGAAATTTTAAAACTTGCATGGACTATCAGTGTATGTGTTGAGATCCACTAACCCCCATTTTCATTTTTTTTTTTCGCTGAAGTAGACCCCTTGCAGGTTGTCATAGACCCCTAGGGGTCGATATAGACCACTTTGGGAATCACTGCTGTAGATAATGAGTCACGGATTTGGTTGATCCCAAGGAGCTTGGGAAATAAAAATCTATTTTTCGAAAACGAAAAGCCATATATTAACCTTATAATACTAACGTACGCCGCGGATACGTAGATGGTCTTAATAATGTTGGTTAATCTTAGAAACCTTTGTGATATCCTGATTCCCATCCCAATGTATTCCTCCAACTTTTAGTCAAGAATGAGACTTTGCCAAGATATCGCCGGGTTTTTAAGATTTGCGGTTGAAAAGATAGATTCGGTAACGGTGCCTTAAGGGTTATGTTTTTGTTTTTGCTGAGTAACTTAGCAACTATCTATGTTAGTAGGTTTTTAGAAAATGCTCTTCGTGTTTTTTTTTCCTATTTCCACTAGAGAAAGATAAACAGATGTTAAAGCGTCCCCACAAAAATAACTGCATAATATTGTACATATTTGACCCGGACCTTCGAAAATAAATGACAACGATATATTGCAATGTTTTTGAATTGGTTGTTTATTATGGCTTAACGCCCCATGTACTTCAACTAGGTCAGGAAGGACGAGTTATCCTACAGGTTATCAACCTTTTCTAGCCAGGGAGAAAAGGTCAAGATTCATTTCGTGGGTCTACTACAAAATAAATTTTAACCAGAGCAGGTGGGATTCGAACCCACGACATTCAGTACCGAGCGCGCTGACACCCTCACCTAACTCACTCGGTCATCGAGTCCCCATCTTATTGACTTAAATTAAACTAAGAAAGAGTTTGGAAGAGAAAAAATAACTAAACTCTCTCTTAGAAGGCAAATAACTTTATATTTCGACAGTTGCAATAAACCTATTTGTGTTAAACAGTCATATAAAATGTGTACTGAATGTAGGAATACATAATAAAGGAAATATAACTTTAAAAGTAAGAAATATAATTTCTGTATTACAATTTTGTATAAAAATATATTATACATTAAATGAGGCGTGGAGATGCAAAAGGGGGTAACCATTTTTTATCATTTTTAATTTTTTTAGTTAGAGTCCTCAATAAAGTGGTAAATCGTCCACCCTTCAAAGTTTGAACCCATGATGACTTCGAAACGCACATACACTCATCCCAAACTTTGAAGGGTAGACGAATTACCACCTTATTGAGGACGCTAACTAAAAAAATTAAAAATGATGAAAAGTGGATTTACCTTCTTTTGCATCCCCACGCCTGAAATGTAATATATATGTATAAAGTTTGTTATCAAATAATATTTTTTTTATTTTTTTTTTATTCTTTATGACTTTAATCTTGATAAAGATTGGTTTTACCCTTTCAAAACGGGTTTCAGCTCCTTGAAATAACAAAGAAATGTGTTATGTATTGTCACTACGTTCGTTAGCATTAAGAGACCAAAAAATATCATTAGTATTTGAAGGTTAATACTTCATATCTCAGTTTCTACAAAACATATTAAGTTCAATAATACATTAAGAAATTGTATTGTGTTGGAAAATGTAATGAAATGATGAAGTAATAATATGGAAAGGAGTAAAATTTTAGATGTTTATTTCCTAGTCTTCCAATGCATCACCTTTTAATGTTGGACTTTTATCGAAGAAGGAGTAGTTCTTTACAAGTTTTTGCCATGGCGTAGTGATCATTTTCCATGAACTTTCAACTTCATTACTAGTACGGTTAATAAGGTGACCTTAATTCTCTGTGCCGATTTTCTCAGCCGCAAAGTTAAACAGCTTAATCTAGAAGAGTCACTCAAGTTTTGTACAAGAGACTAAATCGACAAGAAACTGCTCGTCGTTACATACAGCTCCAACATTTACTAGACAAACTATCAAACCTCCCAATTCATTAGAAAATATTTATTTACATGACTGTGATTAGACCTATTTGGACGTACAGAGTTGAGCTTTGGGGCTCAACTAAACCATCCAATTCATCTTGTATCCAATCCTTACAATCCAAAATCCTTCAAAAAATGCTAAATGCCCCTTACTTTGTCACCAATAAACTTATCCATAAAGACCTTAATGTTCCATATTTTGCTGAGTTAGCCCAAACCAGATGCCTGTCCTTTCATCGTAAGCTCCATACCGACTCAAATCCGTTAGTTTCTCAACTTGCTTCCCACACCATTCCCGAAAATCATCCGAGGCGTCTGAAAAGAAGATGGTCTAGAGAACTTCTAGTGTAGAATTATTATTGAATGAAATTCCTGAGAAAACTTTGGAACTTCTTTTAATAATTCAATGAACAATAATAGTCCATTTCTGCCAAATTCTTTTTGCGTTGCTACAAATAATCTTATAACTAAAAGAATAGATGTATGACCACTACTAAATAAAGAATATAGTTTTTATTTTAAATTTAGTTAAATATACAGAATATCAGTTGATAACGATCACTGTGTGTAAAGTTCGGATTTATTTGAAAGCTTTCATTATTCAATTTTACGATCCATAAAATACAAAATTTTTCAGTAAAGAAAATCCATCAAAATAACTGAACTACTCATTGTAAACATACAATAGTTCACTGCCTGGAACTAAGTTTACGATATATCTGCTAGATCACCTCAGAACTAAAGATGATTTCAGCATTCATAACTAGTATCCTAATCAAATAATCCCTATAGAAGTGGCAATTAATTCATTAATCCTGATTGTATTGATCCTTTTATAGCATCATGCGTACTTCATTCTATAACATCATGTGTAACACAAGTAAAATGTTAAGATTTTAGTTTTTTTTAATGGGTTTTTAAGATAAACTTTTTATCAACATTAAGAGGAGTAAAACAAGATAAAAGATTTAAACACTAACAGGATGTGAAAAAATCCCATTTCAGGCAATTACTTTAAAAAACCAAAAAAAATTAGTTCAAACCTCAGAGGAATATATAACTGAAATTCTTCAGAATTCGCTTTTATAAACTTTTAAACACAACCACGTCTGACAGCGCTAAATTGATTGATGAAGATTGAACAACAAAACCATTTTCTGGGAAAAAAATGTTTAATTAAAAAAAAAAGGGTTTATATATTCAATCAAAAGTAAAATTTATTGTGGTTCCCTCTTTCTTTTTCCTTTATACATTTCTATAAATAATTTAGCTGGATTTTTTTTTCTTTTTATTTTACTTTTATATTTAAATAATACTAGATGTGTATTTTATTTATTGGTTTAGGCAGAATAACGGTATCTATCAGCTGTATTATAATATATATATATATATTTTACATTTATCTATTGAATTTTCCGGAAATTAATGCAGGATTTCATGTTTAAACCAAAAACTGATACATTACTTTTTTTACTTTACGTCGTAGTTTCGGCCCAAAAGTCCTATCAAATAAGATCCCATTACCCAGATCTGACACAGTGTGATATCTTGGTTTCATCTTAGAAGGATACGTTTTAACTTGTAACTCACATATTTGAATGCCGATTTTTTGTGGCCATAATCGTGCAAATCTAGAGTTATAGCCGCCAATGATCATTGGGAGCCGAGAAAAAAATAAAATAAAAGCCAATGTGAAAACCACGTTTTATTTTTTTTTCTCAGCTCCCAGTCAAGATATAGAAATAACTTTTTCACGTAAAATTATAGTTTTGTATGCTATCTCTTTACCACAACCAAAACCTAATAAATAATCTCTTTAATAATAAAAGGTTTTGGTTTAAACATTAAATCCTGCATTAGTTTCCGGACAACGGGCTTTGGTAAACTCAACTCCATATGCCCAAATAGGTCTGATAACTGTCATGTAAATGAATCTTTTGTAGTAAATCGGGAGTTCTGAACGCTTATCTATTAAATGTTAAAGAAGTCGAAAACGACGATCAGTTTCCTATCGTTTTAGTCTTGGATATGGATTTCAAGTTAAACGTTTTTCTAGTTGGAGTCCTAGGTAGCAGATCTGTTCAACTGGAATCAGTGGAATGTTATTAAGGGATACTGCAGGACAGGAAGTCGTAGGTTAACGACGAAGGGTAAAGGTTTCTGATGAGATTTGTAATATTGATGTTTATTAATTAAACTATATTTAATATTAATAGGTCGTATAAAAAAATAAAAAAAATGACCGTTTTATAAAATTCCAGAGTTCAAAAGTCAGAAAGTATCTTAATGCTATTTATTATTTACCAATACTTGATAATCCCTTTAGAGCATTCTCTAAGCTTGTTTACTAAAACTGGACTTCTTCAAAAAAAGCCTCAGTTCAGTTATTTATTTCAAAGAAGAAATATAGTATCCTACGAAATTCTCGTAATTTTATGACATTACTGGAAAAAAAAAAAAATTCACAGTCACTGAAGGAACTCGTTAAATTATTAAATATAAAGGGGAAGGTGTCCTTGAAGAGCGCACTGCGCGGCGTTGATTTGAAAAATTTAGAAGTGGAGATACGACGTTGGAAATGAAGAATTGCTCCGGACGGCCATTAATGGATATTGATGAAGTTCTGAAGGAAAATGTTGAGTCAAATCCGTCCACAAGTACTCGCGAACTTAGTGTGGTGTGTCGAAAGATACTGTTAGTCGCCATCTTCTCTCCTTGCGGAAGGTGAAAAAGACCTGCTCGTCCACACACTTCCCGTCGAACCAAAGAAAGGTTTACAGAACTTAATGGGTTTGAACTCCTGCCTCATCCACCATAAAGTCCAGACCTCAGTTGAAAATGCAGTCAGTTGAAGATTTCTTTGACAACCATCCCAAGGAATGGTTTCAGGGTGGCATCGAGCAATTGGCTAGCAGATGGGTAATGACGGTAGATAACAATGGACTATACTTTGAGTATTAATTGTATTTTATATCAAAGGAATAATAATACAAATATTTATTTAAGAAACGGTCATTTTTTTTTTTTTTTTTTATAAACCCCATTATTAACCTCACCGGTAGATGTAATTTAAAAAAAAAATCTATCTCATTTTATATAATATAAACTAGCTATAAAAAAAGTTCAACTCAAACTATTTAAAAAATTGAATTCATTTCCTGTGATATAGTTTCATTATTCACGGCCACATGTATCTACTTGAGGGTTTCATAGCGAACCCATACACTGGAGAACATCTCATATATTGCTTTTTTTTTTCACGCATAAAAAACCACCTCTCCACTTCCTGCCTCCACTTCAAGCTCACCGAGTGTGCTTATCACAGAGGCACAGGCTGCAAACGAATGCAGAGGAAAATGTACAACGTTTGTTCTACAGCCACATTCTTTTATGGCTACATGCCTTCACTACCGCATTTATTCTATTATGTTAAAAGTATGTATTGAAATAAAGAATTTTTTCTTTACACTGGAGTTTTATGTACTCGTATATCCCACAAGGATAAAGAGGAAGAGATGAATACACTTGAGAAATTTATTCGAGCGAGACTATGGAGTTTCATCTTAATTAAAGTGAGATAGTCCATTATCTTAGAATTAATTAAATAAAGTACCAGACGTACAAATATTTAAAATACATACAAAGTCCAGTTTTATATAATATTTGCTAATGTATTTAATTCAGGAATAGGATGTATAGGAACCTCTTCGAGTCTCAGTTAAATTGCTATATTATTACCCTGTGTTTCTTTCATCATTTTTATGCATACATTTTTTTTTTTACCAATTTTGTAACAACTAAATAATCAATAATTATTATTATTATTTTATTAATTTTTTTTTAGTGATTTATTGAAATTTACAACTGTATATACAAATATAATACATCGAGTAAATATGATGATACTGATAAAAATGACACGTCACTTGTTTCTAAAGCAAATACCCATTGGTAGCACTTATAAAAGTTCTATATAATGAAGTACCATATTAGAAGGTCCCGAGGCCATCTTCTTTTCAGGCAACTCGGAGGTTTATCTGGAATGGAGTGAGAAGCAAGTTGTGATACTAATGGATTTGAATGATTGTGGAGTTTGCTATGAAAGGATAGATATCTGAAATGAGCTATGTAAGAAACGTAAGGTATATTAAGATCTTTGTGGATAAGTTTGTTTTTGGCGAAGTAAGGGGCATTTAGGATTTTTCTAAGGATTTTGAATTGTAAGGATTGGATACGAAATGAATCGGATGGCTTAGTGGAGCCCCAAAGCTCAACTCCGTATGTCCAAATCGGTCTAATTACTTTTATGTAAACGAGTCTTTTGTAATTACGTGGAATGTTTGAACGTTTAAACAATAAAACTTAAATTGATAGATTACATAAAGTATCACCGAGTACTTGATATTTTAATTTTAATTCAAATTTAAAGTTTCTTAAAAAAGTTATAGCTTTTTACTACTTGCGACTACAATAAAAAATAAATAAAAATCTAGATTTTAATTTTTTTTTTCAATTTCGTAACATTAGTAAATTTAATATGATAATTACCATTAAAGAAAATACATAAATGAATACATTACTCAAACATTGATTGTAAATTTGTTTTGATTAAATGGTTAGGGATAAATTTAATGTAGTTGAGATGGACTCAAACATTGATAGTAAATTTGTTTTGATTAAATGGTTAGGGATAAATTTAATGTAGTTGAGATGGACTACTGGAGGTGGTATATCCAGAAAACCAAGGCAGATCGCGTAAGAAATGAAGAAATGTGCGTGACTGAACATGTTACGGAGAAGAAGTTGATATGGTATTGATATGTACGTCGGATGCCTCCTGGAAGAATGCCTTAAATGGAGAGGAGATGGAAGCCTCCGAGAAATAGGAGAGGACGAACAGCTAGGATGTGGGAGGATGCGATAGCGGAGGAATGACAGGAAGAGGTCTGAGAGACGGTGATTGGTGGGACAGGGAACTGTGGAAGGATAGTTTGACCTAAAGGAAACCCAACAAAGGGAAACGCCGTTCCAAAGAAGAAGAAGAAGATTAAATTTTAAAGTCTCTCAAAAATAGTTGACATTTTGTGTTTCCTGATAGATTATTATTTTTAAATATAAAGGATTTTTAAATAGATTTAAATATAGAATGGTCAAAATGTTTAATGGATTTAATATAAAATATGGATAAAAACTGATGAAAAACAGGATGTTGTACTTTGTACAACTCGCGACCGTTTGTGCAAGGGTTATTAGCGCAACCAGTGGAGGGTTTTACAAACAAGGGGACGTTTTGAGTTGTAACATACAGATTTGAATGCCGATTTTTTGTGGGTAATAGGGATCTAGAATAGTGCAAAACTAGAGTTATAGCCGCCAATGAGCATTAGGAGCCGAAGAAAAAAAAAATGACAATCACGTTGTTGTTTTTTTTTTCTCAGCTCTCAGTCAAGATAAAGAAATTAACCTTTCACATTTAACTGCAATTATATATGTTCTTTGAAATAAAAATACTTCTATTATGCTCAAGACACGACCCGGCATTAGGGTGCCCAAAAACTCAAAAAAAGAAATGGCAAAATTCCAAGGAAATCCGCTGTAAATCAGTAGAAAATTCTTTTCAAGAACGAATGACCTCAAATCTCGATTTAACACACCATAAAACTGTTATATGTGAAATATATGAAAATAAAAAAATATTGATTTTTTAGCCCTTTGGAGAAGGTTAAATTTCGGAGTTCTTCAACAATTTCTAACGGCCATAACAACTTATGGTATAAAAGTTATAAACTAAAAACTGATATAATTTTCAGATTGCTCATCTCAAAAAACATGCAGAAACCAAATTTCGTCGAACTCAAAAATTAAATTTTTTACCCCCTAAAAATGTCGTAGGATTGTATTAAGAAGATTGGCTATTTCTGAAAAAATGTCAATCATTTGCGCTATATCACATATTTCGCCACCGATTAAAACCAAATTTTAAGGTCATCTAGAAGCCGTAAAACTGCTTAGTTTAATCCAAATCCGAAAATCGCAGGATTTCTCCTTATTAAGATATCTCAAGTTATAGCTGACCTCGGATTTTTTCATTCACATCAGTTTTTGTACTAAAATTTGGAGTATACCCAATATTATGTGCATGGATAAAAAGCATGCTTTTTATACACAGAATGTATGCTGATTCTTGTGATTCGACTATTGACTCCTCCCGTCACTCCAGAGAACTCAATAGATATGGAATCTCTTCCAGGTCCTTCAACCCAAGTATATACCGACGAGTCACCATTCTTCACACCAAAAACCATATCAAGTATTATCTAACAGGACAGAAACAACAGAAACTAATAGCACCCCAAAAGTAATTAAACCCCCGCCCATCTTTCTGAGAAATATAAAAAACATTCAGCTCCTATGTGAACAATTAAATAAAATAGTAGGCTCCGGTAAATTTACACTCCATAGTCGGACAAATGATACTAAGATTATCCCAGACACGCCAGAAATTTACAGGAAAATGGTGAAGTATCTCTCTGATACCAAGGCAGATTTTCACACATACCAGTTACAACAGGAGAGATCACTTCGAGTAGTAATTCGCCATTTACATGCATCAACACCTGGCAATGTCATCGAAGAAGAACTGAACTGCTATGGGATTTAAGGTCAAGCAGGTTATAAATGTCCAAAGAGACAATAAAGATCAATCAGGTACAATCAGCAAAATAGCCTTACCTCTATTTTTTGTCGACCTCGAGCGAACACCGGGTGTAGAAGAAATCTACAATGTAAACAGACTGTACTACACCAGTATATCAGTCGAAAAACAATACCCAAAGCGGGAAATAGTTCAATGCCATAACTGCCAGGCATATGGCCACACAAGACGCTATTGCCATCATTTACCACGTTGTGTTAAGTGTGGCGAGCAACATAAATCAGAAGAATGCAGCAAATCCCGACAAACTCCTGCAGTTTGTGCACTTTGCCACCAAGGGCACCCAGCAAATTACAAGGGATGTCAAACCTACAAAACCTTGAAATCAAGAATGCAAACAACCCCTAGGAGAGAAGAGCCATCCAGACCAACAAGACAACCATCCAAAACAGTCAATGGAGCAGTAACCTTCTCTGAAATGTTAAGAGGCTCAGAACCAGCCTCACATCTCAAGGCCCAGCAGCAGCCTGAACCTGCATCACAAGAACCCCAAATTCCTCATCCTTCCGCCATTCATCCAAAGCTTAATCCTTATAACCCTAATCCTCATCAGATTCCTTACATCCCTCCTCCTCCGAATTCCTCTGACCTCACCAATATACTGTCGTCTTTCTTCTCCGAGTTTAAATCAATAGTTACCCCTCTCATAACCCTACTTTCAACTGCATTATCACATTTTGTAATCCCACCACCTAGAAATCCTTAAATGTCCCCATTTAAGTCCCTTACGATCCTTCTATGGAATGCAAATGGTGTTCGAAATCACACTAACGAACTAACTACCTTATTACAGGACAGACAAATCGACGTAGCCCTTATTACTGAAACAAGACTAACCAACAAACGTCTATTTAGCATACCTCAGTACGAAACATATCGAACTGACCACCCAGATGGAACAGCCCATGCTGGATCCGCTGTCATCATACACCAATCCCTCGCCCATTACCAGTCCATGATTTCCTTCAATCCACTGCTGTAAAAATTCAAACTCCTTTCTTTCCTATAACTATTGTGTCAGCGTATTCCCCTCCTAATAAATCCATTTCCGAATCCCACTACACTTCCTTTTTAAATTCCCTAGGACAACACTTTATTTTAGGAGCAGACCTAAATGCCAAACACCAGCAATGGGGAGCCAGAACAACCAACTCCCGTGGGCGAACATTGTTGTCTGCACTAAATTCTAGTCCTTGCAAAATCCTCTCTCCCGACTCTCCCACATATTGGCCTACCGATCCTAATCGTAATCCCGATCTCCTAGACTTTTTTATCCTCAAAGGCCTAGGACCTCTTAATCATTCCATAACTCGCCTAGACGACCTATCATCAGACCATAGCCCATTAATATTAAACCTATCCATATCACCAGTTCCTAAATCACCCTTTTCCTCATTTATCAGAGGTCCAGTCAACTGGAAGCTCTTCCAACAAATCCTGACCGATCAAATAGACCTCAGAGTTTCCTTGAAAACCCGTGAAAACCTGGATGATGCTGTTCACTCCTTCACTACCTCAATCCAGCAATCCGCTTGGGCAGCATCTTCACCGAATAATACCCCCAAAAACCCTAAAACAAACCCATTACCACAAGACCTTTTAGACCTCATCCATGCCAAGCGCTATTATAGAGCAGTATGGCAACGCACAAGACATCCATCTGATCGTTGCACGTATAACTACTACACGAAATTAGTCAAGCGCGAATTGGCTTCCTTTAGATCCCGGTCATTCAATACACACCTCTCGTCCCTTTCCGCTCATGATAATTCCCTCTGGAACATAACAAAAAAGATCCTAAAATCCAAGCCCATCTCCCATCCCCTCCGACGAGGTGATGGCTCATGGGCCGCATCTGACATGGAAAAAGCAGAGGAACAAGCCAATCACCTTTCCCAAACATTTACTCCAAACCCTGGACTTTATCCTAATCAATCCAGTACAGTTGAAGATTTCCTATCTTCTCCCATTCCACTTTCCTTACCTCCTAGAGCTGTTACCCCCTCTGAGGTCAAATTCCTACTTCGAAAACTAAACAAAAGAAAATCCCCTGGCTATGACCTCCTTACTCCTCAAATCCTCCGCCAACTTCCACATAAAGCAATAATGTTCCTTACCTATATTTACAACTGCATCCTACGCACAACCCACTTTCCTGTTCTGTGGAAACACTCCGTCATAATAACTTTCCTAAAACCAGGCAAACCTCCTAACAGCACTTCATCATATAGACCAATTAGCCTACTTCCTATTCTATCTAAAATATTCGAAAAATCCTCCTTAAACGTATCCTATCCAAACTTGACACACAAAGTTTCCCCTCCCACCAATTTGGATTCCGACCAATGCATTCTACAGTCCAACAAGGACTCCGTCTTGTTGACCATGTATCTTCTGCTCTGGAAAGGAAGCAATATTGCTCGGGTGCCTTTCTGGACATTGCTCAAGCTTTTGACCGGGTTTGGCACACCGGATTGCTTTTTAAACTTAAGAGCATACTACCACAAACCCTCTACCTCGTCCTTCATTCCTACCTTACAAATCGCTCCTTCCGAGTTCGATGCGGCTCCGATTTTTCCGACTGCTATCCTATCCAAGCTGGAGTTCCTCAAGGCAGCGTTTTGGGTCCTGTCCTCTACATCCTCTTCACTGCTGACATTCCTACCTCTCCCGACACGTTCCTTGCAACTTTCGCTGATGATACAGCTATACTTTCATCACATCCTGATCCTAAAACAGCCTCTTCCAACCTACAAAATCACCTCTCAATGATAGAACTATGGTGCAACAGATGGAGAATAAAAGTCAATGAATCGAAATGCAGCCACATGACTTTTACTCTACGCCGTAGTTCCTGCCCAACTGTCCTATTCAATAAGATCCCATTACCCAGATCTGATACAGTGCGATATCTTGGTTTCATCTTAGACAAAAGACTCACTTGGAACCCACATACTAGACTTAAAAGACAAGAACTTAACAGAAGATTCAGCCAACTATACCCCATACTATGCAAAACTTCAAAACTTTCAATAGACAACAAGCTTCTGATTTACAAGACTATCCTAAAGCCTATCTGGACCTACGGACTAGAAATTTGGGGGGCAGCAAAACACTCGAACATCAAACGTATCCAATCCTTCCAATCCAAATTCCTAAGAACCATAACCAATGCCCCATATTATGTCTCCAAACAAAACCTTACATAACGATCTTAATATACCTTTTGTCCTAGAATCCATACCTGTCAAATTTTCAAAATTTCATCAAAAACTTTCTCATCATCCTAATCCACTAGCACAATCCCTATCCAGCTCCACTCACCCCTATAATCCTCCTCGCAGGTTAAAAAGGCAGTGGCCTCGTGACCTATTATAAATTTCGTCATGGAGTCCTGGCAATGGCCAGCTTCTCCCTCAGATTTGAATATAGTGTAAATAAAGTATGAATGTATTTTAAGATTTAATTTAATTTAAATTTTTTATTTTTTTTATTTATTTTTTTTTATTATTTATTTTATTATTATTATTATTTTTTTTATTTTTTTTTTTTTTATGTCTTGTTACTTATTTTATAGATTATTTATTTTTTATTTTCTTAGCTTTATGTAATGTATAGTTTAAGATAGTGACCATCGATAGGCATGACCTATCGATATATCGATAGTAACTATCGACTATCGCCCAACCCTACCCTAAAGCCGGGTTCTGTCTTGAGCATAACGAACGTATTTTTCCAAATAACATAAACTGTAATTAAAAGTGAAAAAATCATTTCTCTATCTTGACTCAGAGCTGAGAAAAAAATAATACGTGATTTTCAGATTTTTATTTTTTTCGGGCTCCTAATGCTCATTGGCGGCTATAACTCTAGTTTTGCACTATTATAGGTCCATAGTAACAACACGAAAATCGACATTCAAATCTGTGAGTTACAACTCAAAACGTCCTCTTGTAAATATTTTAATTATAGTTTACAACTAACATTAGATGTTTATAATTTCTTTAATAGATAACTATACTACAAACGATTTTTTTCTAATTGAAGCTATTCTTCAATCCAATATACATTTTAAAACTGCATTGCCAGGCTATCATCATATTACAAAGCAGTGTTATGTTTATCGACTAGAAGCTCTACACCTGGAAAAATGTATAAGTATACTCATCACCTCTTTACCGAGGCAAGATGCGGGATCAAAGTTATGGTTTCCATGCATGGAATATTAAAGAGGAGGGTAGGGATAATATTAGGAAATGACAGTTTGAGCTAAAGGGAGAGAGGGTTGATAAGGGTCTGCCAATCTAGGGAGGGAGCACAAAGGTTGTCAAAGCGGCTCCTATCCAATACAGTCCGCCCTTCACAGGTACCCTAGGGCCCGCCCTCTCCTTCACCAACCGGCCCCCTTGTCTCAGGCTAAGTGCCTTCGGCTATTATTATATATTCAACTAAGGCGTATTTGGATCTATTATTAAAATAATAAACTAGGGCGAGTAATGTCTTCAGAAACTTTTCATGTTTGAATGAGTTTTTTTCACTTGAGGTACTCCATGATGGTATAGAAGGATCAATACAATTAGCATTGATGAATTATTTGAATTATTTTATTAGAAAACTAGTTCCGAATGCTAAACATTCATCTTCAGTTTTAAAACATACCAAAAAAATTTAAAATATCAGCACTTTGTTACATTGATTATATATAATAGGGCGTATCAAAGAAATAACCGTTTTATCAAATTCCAGAGTTCAAAAATCTGTAAGTATCTTAGTGCTATTTATTATTTACCAATACTTAATAATCACTTTAGAGCATTCTCTAAGCTTGTTTCTAACACTGGACTTCTTAAAAAAAAAAGCCTCAGTTCAGTTATTTATTTCAAAGAAGAAACATGACAGACCTAGGAAATTCTCGTAATTTTAGGACATTGCAGGAAAAAAAAAATTTCACAGCCGCTGATGCAACTCGTAAATTATTAAATATGAAGGGGAAGGTGTCCGAAGAAGGGCTCCGGGTGGCCGTTAATGGTTAGTCGCCATCTTCTCTCCATGGGGAAAGGTGAAAAAGACCTGTAGACTGGTCCCTCACGAACTTACTCCTCAACAATCATCAGAAAAGTTTAAAGATCTTCATGGGTTTGAACTCCTGCCTCATCCACCATATAGTCCACACCTCCCACCTTCGGATTACTACTTGTTTCTATCCATGGCCCTCTTCAAGGGAAAAAATTTGATAATTTTGCGTAAGTTGAAAATGCTGTCTAAGAGTTCTTTAACTGTCATCCCAAGGAATGGTATCAGCGTGGCATCGAACAATTGGCTAGCAGATGTGTAATGACAATGGACTATACTTTGAGTATTAATTGTATTTTATATCAAAGAAATATTAATACAAATATTTGTTTAATAAACGGTCATTTTGTTTGTATACACCCAAGTAAATCAAATATTGGTACTCACCTGAGGGGATCTAACGGATATCTGAAATATATCAAGAGTGGAAGGGCCAGGTAGGTTAAATTGTTTGGGGCTTTTCTTTGGGTTTTCGCTATGACTAATTGCATTTTTCCGTTTATATTTAGAAAAAATTTCAGATCATCACTCAATGAAGTAATATGTTTTGGGACTATTACCCCATCATCGGACATTTTTTCTCTGCTACCTTTCTTCCACCATTAACCTTTTCATTATAAAGTAAATTGTGGTTATCCATTTTGCTGAAAAATTTAAAATATATAAAGTGGAAAAAAGACTATTTCAACATTTACTAGACAAACGTTCAAAGCTCCCAATTAATTACAATAGACTTATTTACATTACTGTGATTAGACCTGTTTGGACGTACGGAGTTGAGGTTTGGGGCTCCACTAAACCATCCAATTCATCTCGTATTCAATCCTTACAATCCAAAATCCTTCGAAAAATCCTCAATGCTCCTTACTTTCTTACCAATAAACTTATCCATAAAGATCTTAATGTTCCATATGTTGCTGATTTAGCCCTCACCATATACCTATCCTTTCATAGTAAGCTCCATAACCACTAAAATCAGTACGTTTCTCAACTTGCTTCCCACTCCATTCCTGACAATCCTCCGAGGTGTCTGAAACGAAGATGGCCTAGAGACCTTCTGGTATAGAATTTTTAATAAAGTGCTACTCTTGATAAAGTGACTATCGGTTAATCAAAAGACCGAAAATTCCAACTTCGCTATCCATCTAAATGAAAATAACCGTAACTTCAATAAAGACTCAGGAGTGAAACTAATACATCAAGTAGAAAATATCAATCATTATTATCAAATGTAAAGGAATGGTTTGTTTGCTTGTAATGTGTGTGTTGATAGATGTTTGGTCTAATCTTATCATCAGTGATCATCCCCCACTGGATTGAATTGATATTATAGTAAAACACATCATATAACCTAAATTTCACTTCAAAACGCAAACAAATTCAGCTAGCGAATATGATGAATAAAACATGACGAGAAGAAAAATAAAATGTAAGCAACATAATATCATTTCCCAACAGTCAACATTTTATAATTAAGTGTTATACCGAATCATGTCTGACAACAGTGACACTCAGAACGAAGTGGCAATCATCAATTTTTAGTCCAGTCAATGAACACATAGTAGAGTGCATGGAATATGCGATAATTTTTGACTTCATAGCTTCGTTAGCAATAGTTAGAAGGTAAACATACTAAAAGTCCCCGCCGCTGGGGGTGAGCTAACGGTGGGGGGGAGGGGAGAAGTTCCATTTTTTTGGTTTTTCCATAATATCTCGAAAACGGTTGACTCTAGAAAAATATGTTACAGATAAACATAAAAGCTAATGACATTTACTATAAAATTTAATATACATACATTTGTCGTAATTCTAACCGTTTACAAGATATACGTTATTGAAAACAGGTGATTTTCGGGAAAAAACAAATGTCACCTCACTTTTTGTCAAACTTTTGCTTCTATTACGTTCCAATATCGTTTCTCAGAAAAACCGTCAGGATCAAAATTGTAGAGCAATAAATTTACTTTAATTTCATATATACGTTTCTGGTGTTTGCTTCAAATGTTTATCAAAAAGTGAGGTAAACATTTTTTAATTTCTAAAGTTGTCGATGTTTAATCACATATATCTCGAAAACTGTTAAAATTTCTACGAATACGTATATAATTAATTTTATAGGAAATTTAATGAACTTTAATTTTGATCTGCAACATATTTTTCTGGAGTCCACCGTTTTCGATATATAGTCGAAAAACAAAATTGGGGCCTTCTCCCCTCTCCCGACCTTTAGCTCACCCCCCAGGGGCGGGGGCTTTTAATATGTTTACCTTCTAACTATTTCTAACAAAGCTGTGAAGTCAAAAATTATCGGATATTTCATGGACTCTACGTCCCTTATTTCGGCACTCATTGGCTGGACTATTTAAAACAATATAATGTTCAAATATGCCCATAACATATGACTCATGAAATATTAGAATATTAATTAACACGCTTGCCATTTCATTCTGTTGAGTAACACCTAATTAATTAATGAAAATTGAATACATACACCCCCACCCTTCTAAGGGTTCTAATGCTATGTTAATCAACAGCTTAATTAATACAATTTATACAATTGATTAGGAAAACATACAAATGGATCAGTTGATACAAGGTGTGCTAGATGGAAAATGTGGTGGAACTCAATAGTTCATGTAAATTGATGGTGAATTGATTCGGAAAAAAAAGTGGAAATGCTACAAGTAATCTCACTTTTTAGATTTGCTACATTTCTGTTTTTTAAATATTTTTATAATAAATATATTTGCACTCTGAAAAACTAAGTTAAAAATTTAAATAAGCATGCATTTAAGGCGATGTAAGAAATATGGCCACGTAAAAAAAAAAAAAATTTCTTAAAACACATAGCTTATCATCTTTTTAACTAAAATAAAATACTTTTTTAATGATGATGTTTTCTTAGTAACCTAATGACTTGTATTGACTTGTATATGAATGAATCTATCAAGTTGTTAAAATATAAGTTACTAATAAAAAAAATATATGGTGTCAGATCAGATACCTCGAGAATTTGGTACCGAAGTTGCTTTTGGTACTTATATATTTGAACAAGTAAAAAAAAAAAGGTAAATTTTTATTTATTTTTTTTTAAGAACCCATATTCTATCCCATTCTGAAATTTTGCCCGCATGCAATCAGTTATAGCATGAATCACATACATATTTTTTTTTTTAAATCGTTGGGGACGTATTCTGAAAGTTTCAGAAACTGTTTTTGGACGTTTCTTACAAATTAAAAATGTACAGAAAATATATCGAGTGATATATCAAATTAGAGGGCATTGAAGATGGTAAAGAATGCGAAAATTTGAGCTCTCTAGATGCAATGGTTTTTAATGTATATAATGCCATAATTTTTAATATATTCAGTGAGGACCGACAACAGTAGTTTTTCGTATATTTACAAGCTTATAACTCAAAAACAAAACGCCAGAAAAATTTAATATTTTACATTCTAACTAGTCTTGGTAGGTACATTTTTTGTACTTAAAAGTATCGAAATAAGAGAGATCCAGGTGCAAATGTAACGTAGAATTGGTAGATTTGACATGGAATGATCGTATAATAATTTAAAAAATAGGACTTCCATTTAAAAGACAAAGTTTTAACAATTATATTAATGGAAAAAATTAGTTCCTTTTAAATATTAGTTCCTAGAGAAGGATGACCTAACATGCTGATTTTCCTCATACAATTTTATATTAAAGGCCGTTTGATATCCATCCGTTCCATCATAAAGTAATTAAAGTGATTTCAAAATAAAATTTTGCTGAGCAATCAGGAAATATTAGTAATCTTATGGTGCCTTTATTGAATAACTAACATACCCCGTCGCGGCTTCGCCCGCTCTCTTAAATTAAAAATTTAGATAATTTAAGTTGTATTTATCTATCGATAAAAATCTTGCATTGAAGTATGCAATGGAACATTATATCTTCAATGATATTTCCACACATAACAGTAATTTTTAACACTCTACCACCAGATTAGGTGGTTGTTGTAAAAAAATAATTTGACACCCAATTTGTAATTTTAAGGTATGAATTGCTAATCCAGATGGACAGAGACGAGAAACTTGCGGATAATGGACTGCATTATTACTGTTTACAACTAAAAGCCCATTCAGTCATATCTTATATACAGTTTCAAAAAACAACGGATCGATTCACTGGGATCCACATGTAACACCATATATCTATAAGTATTGAATATAAGTATATTTTATTATTTATTTCAAGCTTTTAGTTTTATTTAGAACCGTACCTTTGTAACCTATCATGTAGAATAGTGATCGTCACCTATTAGTCAATCTGCAAACATCACTGTTACCCACATATTATCGCTTTTATAATAACAAATAATTGAAAGTTAGTAGATTTTATTATTGCTGAACCTTTCTAAAACTAAAAAGATGATCTGGTTAAAATTTGGTATAGATTGGTTCAGTAGTTTTCCTAGTTAGTCTACAAATTTTTTTCACTATCTCCATTGAGAGATGATGGCGACTAACAGTATCTTTGGATACCACACTCCCTGGCAAGTTCGCGAGTACTTGTGGACGGATTTGACTCAACAGCTTCCTTCAGAACCTCATCAATATCCATTAATGGCCGCCCGGAGCCCTTCTTCCTTTCCAACGTCGCGTCTCCACTTTTAAATTTTTCAAACCAACGCCGCGCAGTGCGCTCTTCAGCGGCTGTGAATTTTTTTTTCTAGTAATGCCTTAAAATTACGAAAATTTTGTAGGACACTTCTTCTTTGAAATAAATAACTGAACTGAGGCTTTTTTTGAAGAAGTCCAGTGTCAGTAAAGAAGCTTAGAAAATGCTCTAAAGAGATTTATTATCAAGTATTGGTAAATAATAAATAGCATTGAAATATTTTCAGACTTTTGAACTCTGGAATTTGATAAAACGGTCATTTTTTTTTATACGCCCTATTATTTTCATAGTTTAGGTTATAGTTGTAAAGGTCCGTTCTTTTAACAAATACATAAAATGCTAAGTGTACTGTAAATGATAGTGATGGATAATAACCGAATTATTTTAATGCCCACTAACATAATATAAGAATTGCATAGCATATTTTATATGCAATAAAATAAGAGAAAAACATGAAATAAAAGTTATACGGCTAAAGCAGGCAAGCAATGCTCGTTTTTAGGAAAAAGAAAAAAACATGGGAAAAGGCAATGCCCAATAATAAATTTTTTATTTCGGCAGTGAGCCCCAACGAGGGAAGTTATCCTTTGGTTTTTAGAGCATCTGTAAAAAAGGTGGTCTTTAATACATTTTATACGAAGGTTTAGGGGAAATATTTTTTGTGAGAGAAACTGTGGGAGGTTCCCTGACGGTAGGGAGTTGATGGGACCATCAAGATTTTATGTACGTAGCCTGGGCGTGTACTGGGGGGAGGTGGGGGGGCTATGTGCCCCAAGCTCAGGACGTCATAATATCCTCTGAACCAGCTAGGAATAAACAAGGCTAAAGGGATTGTCACTTTCTGAGGAAATATAACTTATACCTACCTTCCAAGAAACTTATTTTTTTAGATATTTCAAGGATTCATTCGTAGTAAACTGTAGGAAAATCTTACAAAATCGCTTAATTAATCAGTTTCTAAATTGTTTAAAAATCATTTTATAATTCTGTACCTCGGAGGCACAGAACACTTTTTACCAAAAATATATACAAAAACCAAATATATAAAACTCCTTTTTTTTTACCAAAAATATATTATTACGTATTTTTATTCTCCTTTTTCCCCTTTATACAGAGGTATAGAGTTCTATGTCCTAGACAAATTAATTGTAAATTAAGTTACATAAAAATGTTTTTTTAAATTTATTTATTTATTTTTTAGGGGGAGGGCATAACGTCCTTATGTTCTCCAATTAGGACAGGAAGGACGGGTTACCAACCTATTCTTGCCTGGATTGGAAAGTCAAGATTTATTTCGTACACATAAGTATAATAAACGATATAATAAATGAAATATTTTTTTCTCTAAACTGCTCTCCTGTAAAGTTACGGAAATGTGACTTAGTGTTCTGTACCTCCGAGGTACAGAATTAAAAAAAAAAATTATAAATTTTATTATCTTCAGTGCTCCATAATTTGTAACCAATAAAGTTATCCATAGAGATCTTAATGTTCCAAATTCGGCATAATAAACAGTACATCTACGATAATATGTTCTAAAACAAAAGAGAATTACTATAAATCCAAAATCTTAAATTGCTTATTCTATTTAACAGTTATGGAATGTGGCAAAGAACGGTTGCAGAAATGACATCTATGGATATGAATATTCTAAAATGTTTTAAGATTATAAGAACTATTAAAAAAAAAATTAAAACTTCTTTTCAATTCCCCTTACTTTGTCACCAATAAACTTATCTATAAAGATCTTAATATCCCATATGCTGCAGATTTAGCCCGAACAAGATTCCCATCCTTTCATAGTAAGCTCCATAACCACACAAATCCACTAGTCTCCCAACTTGCTTCCCACTCCATTCCCGATAATCCTCCGAGGCGTCTGAAAAGAAGATGGCCAAGAGACCTTTTAGTGTACCAACACTACTAGTGAGTAGTTCTTCACAAGTTAATTACATGCCATTTTATTCAATATCAACATATTTACTTGATGTATATTATTTTGTACAGTTGTGAATATCAATAAATGGAACAAAAAATTAATTTACGTAACTCTATGAGTAGAATCAAATGATCATTTTCGGATTTATTAGCAGATGTTCTTGGAAGCTGATTTCATTACTTTGCTCTTCCACTTTACTACTTTTGTTTAAAAATATATCAAAAGTGTTTTTTTGTTGTGTTTTGTTTAATACCCGCTCCTCTCTTGTTATTATTTTTTCATCGAGGTATTGTAGTAGAAATATATGCACGTAAAGTGCCAATAGGTTTATTGTTAACGTGATCTTAAATAGGCCTTCAAGAAGACCGAACATGTTATTGAATATTTTGTCTTATTTTTGCAGAATTCTCCGGAACTTCTGACTATGAATAATGAGAATGGAAAAGAAGAGAAGAAAATCCGAGAGGAAATACCCACAATAATGAATATATTTAAAAATACTCAATTTCTGCCTGACTAGGAAAACCAATAGATCAGGATATGTCCATATAAAATCGACTTTATTTCTCAATTTACATTTCAGAATTAAAATGATTAAATTACTTATTATATATGAAACTAGCTGAAAGTACCCTGCTCCGCTACGGTTTAATGTCATTAGGATTAAGGACAACTTGAATTAGTAAAAGTTAAGCTTAACGTTGATAATTATTATTAGTTAAATTAACCTAAAGAATTCCATTCTTAGTATAATTTTAATAAGTAAATTTGACAATTTGCAAAAGTTAATTTTATGTTATTTTGATAGTCCTGCAGTGAGACTTCGAGGCAGCACCACCATCTTACCCAGCTCTGATACCAGACCATCAGCTCTTCTTATGTCATATTTATATTAAATATATTCATAAATAGTTGAGTTCTATTTAAGAGAAACCTAAGACTCATCTGAATTGAGAAAAAGGTATATTCTAGGTTCAACGAATAAAATTTAGAAATGCTAGGTACAACTTGTAAAATGCAACTTGGGCCTGGTTGAGAAAAGCCGATTATATTGTGACCGGAAAACTGAAAGAAGGGTAGTTGAGGACGAAACTACTGGTGAAGCAATGTTGGTGGGTTGCTCGTAAGGAATATGTACATAGAACTGGTCTTACATGTCACCATCAGAGAACATAAGTCTTCTAACCTCCTTTTTAACATAAGTCTTTTAACCTCCTCTTTAACATAAGTCTTTTAATAGCTTCTCGTCACGAAACAACTCAAACTTGTAAGGGTCCACCTCTGCAGCCTCCATGAGTTCACAGAAAGAACCATATTATAAGTTTTCGACATCGATCGTATTTTTGTTTGTTTACAATTATAAGGAACTTAATTTGTGGTCAAAGTGTGGGGCATAAACATCTAACCTATTTTTTAAATTAGTTCATCTCCAAATACCATACGACAATTAATCTATTATTATTCACCCAATAAAATTTGTAATCGCATTTTTCACGAATTAGCCCTGATCCAGGCCGATTTTTTAAAATTCTTTTCTTAGCGAGCACCTACGGCCCTAGAGGAAGCTACATATCGAATTTCATTCCAATCCGTTCGTTGGTTTCTGAGATTTCGTGTTAAATGAGTGAGTGGTATTTGACAAATATATAGTAGATTATATAATATATATTTTATATTATCATTTATCATATTGTATTTTATTTCTTGTATATTTTATTCTATTTTTTGTTTATTTTATATCATTGTTCATATTGTATGAATGAGTCTATGTCATTCATATTACTCATTGTCCTTGAGCGAGGCAGCTTGTAAATACTCAAATAAAAATTTTAATGATTACAAAAAATTAAATAAATTATAATTCAATTAATGATTATTCGGAATAAACAGAGCTGAGTATAAATAGGGGTTTCAAAAGTGACTTTATTCAAAACCAAATTGCTCCTAAACGGTTAGTTCTAGCGACAAATTTTATTAATAAAAAAAAAAAAAAAAATTCCACTAAACTTCTGATTAAGAAGCTGTCGGCAAATTTTCGAAACGTGCAACGCCAACAGAGCTAGAGCGTGTCAAAATACATTACAAAAAAAAAAAAAAAAAAAAAAAAAAAAAAAAAAAAAAAAAAAAATAAATAAAAAAATTTAGACCTCAGCTAAAAAACACATTCATGTAAAAAAAAATATTCAAGAATAATAGTACAGTTCCCTAATAAAGGGTATTATAGAATTTTTAATTTTCCAACAGTAACTAATTCCCCACATTTTTTCTTCTTCTTCATTATTTAAAATAAAAATTCAGAAATAGGACTAATATTTCAAGTTACCCAAACAGTCGAAAATAATATTAAAAAAAAAAATACTCAATAAACTAACAATAAGTTTGAAAAATAACTGTTTCAAAGAATTTGAATAAAGAATTTCATTATATATTTACGTCAAATATTACATTCCTAACATATTTTACTGATCGTTCTTGATTGGAGCTCTGGAGATACAAAAAAAGTCTAAAACTTAGGTTTTCAGTATCACTTTTTAACACAGAGATTAGTTTGTAACAGTATCCATCACTGCATAATGGTGCCACGCCATAGGATTTTGCGATATATTCAAATTCGATAATTGACCCGCTGAAAAGTAGTTCCTACGGAATGTTTTTACAAATAAAAGCATACGCTGTTTTTACAGGGGATCACTTGTTAATTTCATAAGATTGTTTAACAAATCGTTCATAGTTTGTAAATTAGTTGATAAATATTTATTTAGTAAGCAAACATATATTAACATTTGAAATAAGTATATTTTACTAATAGTGTTATAAAAATAATTTTATAAAATAAAAATTTGAACCTATCTTAGTTTACTGTCAAGGAGGCGCGGTAGCTCAGTGGGTAAGGCGCTTGACTACCACGCTTCCGGGCCCGAGTTCGAGTCCGACTGACGGCAGAAAATTTATATTCTGTTATTTCAGTCGTGGATCGAATTCGAGGTCGGGAGACCCTCCTGGGGCCCACCCAGCCTCTTAAAAAGTGGGTACCCTTAATTGGGGAAAAACCTGGCGGTTGAGCGTGAATTCTGGCCAAATCACCTCCTTTCACAACCGTTGGCTTAGAAACAGTACAGCCTACCTAAGTACTGAACCCGAGACCCTTCATGGGTTGTAAGTGGTACAGGTTTTTTTTTTTTTTAGTTTACTGTCGTGCTATTGCTGTCGTTAATGAAATTGCCCTGTTGTTTTTTAGCCCTTAGACTTCTATACTATGAGGGAGGACGTTCTTTTCCTTACTTCTCTGAAATATTCGGAGCGAAATTTTCCCAACTCCAGTTTTCCTTCTCACCCTTATCAATCAAAAGCAATTATTGAAGTAATTGAGTGAATTGAAAAAGAATCCACCGGTTTTTCCCCGATATTTTCCATTTTACAGACGCTCTTTTCCTCTTGTGAAGAGAGGGTCAAGTAAGAAGTGTGTTCATGTTTTTTCGAGGTCCCTTTGATTGATTTAGTAAAATGAATTTTTGATTGTTCTTCTTCTGACTAGATAGCTTTAATATAATGGATATGAAGATTTGAAAAAGAAAATGAAAATTTCAGTTGTTTACCGAAAGGTATGAATTGAAATTATAGACAGTTATTCCAGTTCGTTTGTTATTGAATCTTCGCTACTGAAAATTAAGATTTAAGTCGAGATTTTCCGAGGGTGGTGAATCCACTTTTAAGGTCTAAAGTAGCTAATTACTTTTCTTGGTTACTTCCAGATGCCAGAAAAAAAAAAAAAAATTAGTAAAGCATTATGTAAGGAACGTAAACATGAGCAGTTGAGGCACTCTCATATTTTAAATTGAAATAGCCAATAAAGTAAAGCAGACAAGTAATGTAGTAGCTTGAATGAATTCTGAGAGAATTACGATACACGAAAATATTTCATTCAATGAGAAAGAATGAGATCAGAATGGAATCAGATGGCCTAAGATTTTTGAAGAATGAACCCTTCCTATTGTTCTAATCGTATTGTTTTCCCGTTTAAAAGCATTTATATTTTTGAACTTTTTTTTTTTTGCAATAGATTTATAATTGTCTTCAATTATTCCTGGGGAGAGCAACTCTTTTGTTCTTATATAACAATGGAAATATCAACAATTTGTAAACAATCATTTGTATAATGTCAAAAATATCGGGCCTCTGCCACTTCAAATTAAAAAAAGTAATAAAAAATTGATGGAAGGTGTTGATTTCTATTAGTGACCGTTTCAGATATTTTTATTTTTTTAAATTGTTTTCCCTTCGATTGTCCCCCTTTGGAAGAGCCGTGTAGTTGATAAATAATACATCAGGCTCCATGAATTTTAAATACTGTCTGATTTGCTTGTTTAAATGAGATTTATAATGTACTTGTAGTAATAATGACATACAACTGAATTAACAAATTTTAAAAAAAGTCAGAAAAAATATATAAATACGATACAAAATACAGTTCATATAATATAATAAGTACGATAAAAAAAAAAAATAAAAAAAAATATATATATATATTTATATATATCCAATAAAAAATAAATACGATAAAGAATAAAATAACATATAAATAAAATAGGAAAACTATTTAAAATGAAATATATAAAAATAAAATAGGATAAAAAATAAATAAAATAATTAAATACGATAAATATGAGTGCTATAGAGAACCGTTTCAGCTATGTTGTACAAAATGCAAATCAAAAGCGTAAATTTTTCAATAAGACTCTATTTAGATTGATGGAAATATGCTTGATGTAACTCGTTTAACCCTCCAGTAGTCGCAACCCTAGGACTAACACCGTTAGTCGCAACGGTCTGACAGATCACCTCTTGAAATTCTATCGTTTTATTGATGATTTCATCACTTTTATTTTTCTCATTAAATTAATTTGATTTTTAAAGGAATGAACATAATAATACACATTAATAAAATATGTAATTCAAATATTATTTCTCTATTATAACAACTTTGACCTATTTTTCTGTTATCACAACCTTTTAACTATTATTTACTACACTAATTTTATTTATACAGCTTTGACAGGCAATTTCTGAATGTTCTAAACATAAATACATTTTGCATCGTCCACAAAAGTATTTAGTCAGCCTTCGTTTTTCACATAATTCACAACGCCGTCTTTTAGGGCCGCGTCCTTCATGACTAGCTTCAGGTGGAGCATCCTCTTTTCTATAATATATGAAACAAACAGACTCTTAACAATAAATGAATTATCGGTAATGCATTCCTCATCACTAGATACATCATCTTTAAGTTCAGTATCTGTATGCTCGATTCTTTCTTCAACAACGTCTGTTTCACTTTCATCAAAATTTTCTACGTCACTATTATTCTATTATTTCAATATTGCCTGGGTTTTCTAAATCGAAGGTGCGATCACGATTCATAATATAATAATGATAAAATAAAATCTGTCGCGTCAGTAGTCGCAATGAGCCTAATAGATCTTGCCCCGGTAACAGCGGAATAGAAACTAAATAACTAAAAATCTAGAGAGAATATTGAGGATTTGACGTCACAAATGCATTCGAGGAATGTTAGTTGAAAGGTACTGAGTGTTTATCTCATTATAAAAATCCTATTCGGAATTCTGCGCCAAAAATACCTTAGGTGATCTTTTAAATCGTTTGCGACTACTGGAGGGTTAAATATCTAACCTTTATAGTGACCAGAAAAAATTACGTTGATGTATAAACAAACGGCTGATAGAAAAGCTTTTGGTAAAGAGCGCTGCGGGAAAAAGGCCAAACTCCGCAGAGCCAATTTTTACAATAGAATGTCAAGAAAAATGAAGTTAACAATTTATAAAACAAGGATTAGACCAATTGTGACGTATGGTGGTAAGACGTGGGTTCTAAAAAGAGAATATAAGAACAATGTTATGGTTTGGGAAAGTACTCGGAAGGATTTTGGCCTTGAATGGAGAGAACTAGAGGGTAAGGAAGCATGCAGAGCTGATCCAGCCAAACATTGTGTTCTTTATTAAAAAGAGAAGGGTGGATCGGCAAGGGTGAAAATGATGGACGATAGAAGACATCCGAAGCGAATGCTTTATAGGAAACCAGGAGAAATCAGGAAAACCCCGCACCAGATGGTTGGTCGATGTGGAAGGGGGTCTCAAATTATTACAAATACATCTCTGGCTAACCAAGGCAGTCGGTAGGTGAGAATGGAGCAAACTGTCCGAGAAAAAAGGCCCTTCATGGATTATGCATACACGCATAATGGATTAAAAAGTAAGATAAGTAACCACTTAGTAAAATAAGAAGCACTAAACATCTTCTAAAGAAAACACTAAGAATTCTGCCCTCTTGGCAAAAAAACAAAGCAAAAGTAACAAGAACAATTAACTTGAGGTGCACGAGATGGTAAAGAAAGATCAATCAAATTAGGACTGATGAAATAATTACTACTTCTATTTTTATTTAAAAACCAGTATGTTAAAAATTCATCATCATTGAGAAAAAAAAAAAATTCAAAAGCTTTAAAACATTAGTATTTTGTTACATAGATTATATATATTTAATTATTTAAAAATGTAAGAGAAATCAAATATATTAGTACTTACCTAGGTAATCGGTACTAAAAAAATTTTCCGACAAAAATTTGTTTCAAATAGGAACGGAAAAAACCAACCAGCCTGAGGGAAAACCTAAAGAACTACTTTAGCCTACTATAGGTACTGAAATCTTTCAGAAGTCTTAGGTGAGTACCAATATATTAATTTCTTGTTTGCATTTTTAAAAAACTTTTATATATCTAATCTATGTAACGAAATGCTGCTGTTTTAAAAATGCTGTATGTTCTAGAGCTAATGTTCAATGTTTTTTATTTTTTTTCATTTATTGCAATTTACAAGTGGAAAAAATATTTACATTAAGTAAATGTGGCGATAACGATTACAATAACATGTCAAAACTTGAAAAGAACTACAGTAGCATTTCAAAAGAATTTTACATTAGAAGGTCTGTAGTTCATCTTCTTTTCAGACGCCTCGGAGGATTATCAGGAATGGAGAGGGAAGCAAGTTGAGAAACCAGTGGATTTGAGTGGTTATGGATCTTGCTATAAAAGGATAGGTATTCGGCTTGGGCTAAATCAGCAACATATGGAACATTAAGATCTTTATAGGTAAGTTTATTGGTGACAAAGTAAGGAGCATTGAGGATTTTTGGAAGGAGTTTGGTTTGTAAGGATTGGATACGAGATGGATTGGGTAGTTTTGTGGAGCCCCAAAGCTCAACTCCGGACGTCCAAATAGACCTAATCACATTCATATAGGAATATGAGTCTTTTGTAATTAATTTTTTTTTTCTGAATCTGAAAATAGGGCAATCAACATGAAACATCGCCTATTTTAGCAAAAAATAAATATTAGAAAAAGATTTGTTTGTATCTAATTTTAGTTTATTACCTGAAAAAAAATTCAATTCAATTGTATCTTAAACATGTTTTTTTTTTTTTTAATTTTATTTTAAAAGGCGTGGAAGATGTTAAATATGAATTTAAACATTTGGCTATCACCGTCAGCAAAAAAAAAATAAAATAAAAAAATAAATAAAAAAAAAAAATAAAAAAAAAAAATAAAAAATAAAAATAAAATAAATAAAAATAAAAAAAAAAAAATAAAAAAAAAATAAAATAAATAAATAAATTAAATAAAAATAATTATAGTGATGCAAAGGTTATAGTTTTTTAATAAGATTTAATACTTGGGAATAAGTGAGGGAAATGTATTGTTTATTCAATTTTATGGTTTACAGGATTAGGTTCTAAATGGATGTAAATGGATTCTGATAATAAACGTTTACTATGGTTGGGGACAGTGGCAAAATAGATGCTTTTTTCGAAATCAAAGGTATGATTTAATGATAAGGAATGTTCTGAAAGTTTGGAGGCGGAGGGATTTTTGGAAGAGATGGAAAGTTTGTGTTGGAGTTGCGGGCTTTAAGGTGATTTTTGGTTTCACCAATATATGATGAATGGCAATTAGGGGAGGAAACATGGATACGGTAAACAACATTTGATTTAGTTGGAGAGGATAGGATCTTTTAGGTTGGTGTAGATGTTTCGAAGTTTATTCTGTTGATTTAAGGCCTAGACGTAGGTTAGGGAAGGTTGAGCGAAGAGACTTTTCGAATGTTATCAGAGAGGAAGGGGATATAAGGTAGGGATCTGTATAAGAATACAGAGGGTGGAGGTGCGGGGAATTAGAAGAAGGAAGGTTGGGGTAGTGGATGATTGAGGTAATTTGAAAGTAGTTTATTGATGGTGTTAAGTGGGAAACTGTTAGATTGGAGAATTTGGAGAAATAACAAATTCTCCAATCTAACAGTTTCCCATCATATATTGGTGAAACCAAAAATCACCTTAAAGCCCGCAACTCCCAACACAAACTTTCCATCTCTTCCAAAAATGTCCAAATCCCTCCGCCTCCAACTTTCAGAACATTCCTTATCATTAAATCATACCTTTGATTTCGAAAAAGCATCTATCCTTGCCACTGTCCCCAACCATAGTAAACGTTTTTATTATCAGAATCCATTTACATCCATTTAGAACCTAATCCTGTAAACCATAAAATTGATAAACAATACATTTCCCTCACTTATTCCCAAGTATTAAATCTTATTAAAAACTATAACCTTTCCATCACTATTAATTATTTTTTATTTAATTTATTTATTTATTTTATTTTTTTTTTATTTTTTATTTTTATTTTATTTTAATTTTATTTTTTTATTCTATTTTTTTTTTTTTATTTATTTATTTATTTTTTTTTTTTTATGTTATATTATCCACTGCCACCCTTAATTACTTTTCTGCAAGTCATTTACCCCCCACCTCCCTTTTCCCTGATTTTATTTTTTAACAATCATTGTTAGTCAAGCCTTCATCTAGACTACTTCAGTAAATGTCCATTTATTTTAATTTCTCATATGTTCTCAACCCTTCCTTCGTGTATAAGTTTAAATTTGACTCCAAAGTTTTATCATTTTAATAAAAATAACGACTCACCTTTATTCCAAAGATATCAACAGGGCTTTAAATTCAGCCGCTAACCCAATCTACATGTATATTAGCAGTTTTAACATTGAAGAACTAGAGAAATATTTATCATTTAAAGTTGGTTTCCATTAAGTGAGAATTGTGAGTCAATTGTACTTTCTGTGAACATTTTGTGGAGGACTGCATGAGTCACCTGCTACTGCACTGCTCTAAATTCAATGAGCACAGAAAAATCTTATTGCAGACCTTTATCACGAACACCATTAACAATGCCAATGTTAAAAATATTTTAAATATTCCTGATATTAATAAAATAAACAGTATTTATAATTATAACAGTAAAATATCTATACAAATGAAAACCAGTATCTAAATTTTTTATATGTATCCATACAAATTTTTATAAACTTAACAGTTCATTAGTGGACTTAAATGGTTAACTGAGAGAACTCCTCCTTGTATTTATTTTTTATTATTTATTATTAGATTAATTCATGTATTTGTATGTAAAAAGTGTATTTTTGTTTCATATTCTTTTCCATTATGTGAATAAATGTCTGAGAATGTACTCTTATTTGTACGAGAATAGTCTTTTATAAATAAAATGATTATCTGCTTCTATCTACTTCTACTTCTTCATTTTAACCCAATAAAAAAAACTAAAAAAAAAACTACTTATGAGTTTGAATCAACTCATATGGTTTAATGAGGGCATTCTAGATAAACTAAGGGAATAGCCAAAGTTGGTAACCAACGACCTACGAAATAACACCTAAAGGTTATAGAGCCCTAAACTTGCTAATTACCCCCACAATACAGCCATTAAAGTACTGTTTATATTTTTATCGAGAGGTTATGTTAGGGCTAGTTAATGGAAACCTGGGCTGGAAGATAATATGCTGGGCTGGAAGATAATATGCTAATCTATAGTTAGAAGGTTAACTTTCCTAGGCCGCTCATATTAATTCATATTTATTATCAGAGTTTGCCAACAGAGTTCTGAATTTAATGCTTGGTCGGGCGCCATTTATTCCTATTTAAGTGCAGCGATCTCCTCCCCCCTCTCTCCCGATAGTCTCAATAGTTGTATGACAATTATATTACTTGCTTAATGCTAATATATTTAATTATTCAGGATTATTTTAATTATATTTTTAAATATATATATATATATATATATATATATATATATATATATATATATATATATATATAAAATATCATGATTGATTTATTATACTAACATACAAAAACTTGTGTTTTTTACATTTTACATTAGAACATTTTTAATTTTATTTCTTTATTTATATTTATAGCTGAATTAAATATACTGACAGGCTATAGTACTATACAGTACTAAAATATAATACTAATAATATTATATATATATTATAACTATAATATATATAATACTAGCATCCCCAGTCACGGCTTCGCCCGCTCTTAAAAGTAACGAACTTAGATAGGTTTAACTAATAACAGAAGTTTTATTTTTTAACAATAATAATCTTATAGTGCAGTTGAGAATTATTTTCTCACAATATTTCGAGATATTTTCACTCGAAGCTTTAACCCGGTATTATTGCAATGATTTACTCAAAAGCATTGAATAATCAATCCTTAAATCTAAATTATGAGTTGGTAATTTAGATGGACAGAGACGTTTTAGGAAGAAACTCTGGCGGATGATGGACTGCATTATCAGTACTTACAACCCTATCAAAACAGATATTCTCAATGTCACAATTTACTTTTTCAATAATAATGTTGTTAATATTCTCTGATATAGTATTTGTTGGTAATATTACTGCTCTTTCACACAAGCAATGGTACAATTTATTAAATAAACCTGAAACATAAAAATGAATTTGAAATAATTGAAATATTAGTCTTCTTAAAACCTTCACCAAAAGCTATGGCTAGGTCGCCCATTTTTTAAACATAATATAAAAAAATAATCGATATTTTGATAAGGCAATAATGTTTAGTGCAGCAAAAATAATTTTATTGATTTCATTTGATTGGATTTTAATTTCTATCTAACTATAAAAGTTAATGACAGAGTGACGAACTTCTGCCACTTAACACTGTGGATTTAAATTATTATTATAGTAAACTATACTATTTAAAATCTTCCAAGAATTTTGAAGATTTTGTAGTTAAAATTTGGTACAGAGGGGTTTAATAATTTAGCCATTGCAAACTCTGTTGTAGAATGCCGCTAGCCACATATCGTTCGATTATTAAACATCCCTAGGATTCACACGCCACACTTAATATTTATAGCTTTTTTTATAACAATTTATTTGAATTAAGCCAATTTTATTATCAATTCCTAGCTCTATATAACATTGTACCGTTATGACCAACGAAAAATGGCTTGTCCTTTTATACAATAATATAGATATAGATTAATTTAGAACATATGTTTTATTGCTAATTGTTTAAAAACACCTGCACTAAAGTAGTATTTATAAAAACATAACTCCTATTTTTTAACATTTGTAGCTTACATGTTTCGGAAAAATATCCATCATCAGGCTTCTAATTTAAAAAAAAAAAAAACATTAATCTATAAAATTTACCTCAATAGTTATACCAACAGTACACCTAATTAATCTATGATTATTTTCACATTGTCCATTCTCCATTTTTACGGAATTATATGATATGAACAGAATTTTGAATCTTAGGATGTTAATTTCAGTTACATTTTCACACATTATTTTAAGGATAGTGAAAATAATAAATATGATAACCTATGATATATTATCACATTTATTTTTAGATCTTTATGTCTTTATTGAATTAATTAACAATCCGTCTCACTTTAGGCATTAAATATTTTGGATGACAAGAATCCATTAAAAAAAAATATGTATACTGAAATTATATCATTGCATTTAAATTGATACAACAAATCAAAAATATATAAAACACCAAATCCATGTACAATTAATGTTCTTAAGTTTTGTAACACTTTTACACATTAGATAAGAGGAAATAAGAAACATGAATTGATAAAAAACACTTAATCCTTTATGAAAATCATTTTGTTAACTTATGGTCACTTATTTACATTTAAGAAGATTAATATCAATATAACAAAACTGAACAATCATCCCCGAGTTTGCTTATTGAGGTTATAGGAAAGAACTATCGATAATTTAAACTCGAAGAGTGAGCCAAACGGGGTGGATATAAGCCGACATTACCTAAGAGAGAAACTATACTATTTAAAATCCCTAGTTCTATGAAAATTTTGTCGGTTAAAATTTGGCACAGATGGGTTTAATAATTTTACCATTGCAACGCTAGCAGAGGTGGCTAACAACTTATTGTTCGATTATTAAACCCCTAGTATCCAACGTCACACTAAATTTTATAGCTCTTCAAAAATAAAAAATATACAATTTATTTAATAAAATAAACTATTTATTATCAATTTCTAGCTCTATATAACACTGTACCGCTATAACCTCTCTTAAATGGCACTCGCCACATATATATTTTCAAAATTTACTGCGTACCACATTTTTATCTCTTTTTAGCAACAATTTAATTGATATGTAAATTTTCTTATTGCTAAACCTTCTTTCAACTAAGATTAGATGATGTATTTAGATTTGGTAAAGATTGGTTCAGTATTTTTTTTGCGGTTAGTTTTGTTTTATAAAAGTAAATTCTATGTAAAATTTAATTATTCAATTTATTGATGGTTTTAAACTCTTAACAAATATTACTAATTAAATGTTATTTTAATAACATCCTACTTATAAACCTGAAACATCAAAATGAATTTGAAATCGTTTTACGGAATTTTATTCTTCTTTTAAACCTTCCTAAAAAAACTAAGGAGATATTGATATTTAGAACATATGTTTTATTGGTATTGTTTTAATAACACCACTGCACTAAAGTAATATTTATAAAAAAATAAATATTTTTTGATATTTTTGGGATATTTCTTTGAACCCCAACTCTGATTTAAATAAAATTTTACAAAACCTTCCCGTATATAAATAACTTCAAAAATTTTCAACGGCGATTGATGTATGGTGTTTGAATCTATCGAGAACAGACAGACAACACATTCTTTTATATATATATCAATAAATAAAAATATTTATACACCTATATACTTGATATAAATTTTTTGTTTTCAAAAACCTTCCCTCGTATATAATAATAATATATATAATATAATATAATATATATATATATATAGACTAAATTATATGCAGACTGAAAATTCATCTCTTTGTTTTTTTTACGTGGATTTCTTTTATCTGGGGTCTGAACTTTTATGGCGTACCGATTTTTACACATTCTAAAATGTAACATTTTGGAACTCTCTAGGTCTATTAGTGTTACTCGGATCAAACTTTTGACGACAATTTTCAAGGTAGAAATTAAAGGGTTTTTTTTTTTCATTAGTTAGGATTCGTCGCTGGGACCGTTTATATCTATATTTGTTTAAATAAAAAAAGTCGCGTTTGCCTATTTTTTTTTATTGTTGGAACATTTTTAACACACTCCAGCTCTGTTGATGATGCTTGTATCGCAAATTTGATGACAGTTATGCGTCAGAAATTTAATGAAGAATATATATTTTTTTAATTGCTTTTAAATATAAACTTTAGGGCAATTGAGTTAGCCAACAATACTTACTTTTTACTATTAAAAAAAAAAAATGTAAATAGTTACATAATAATAAATAAACGATAAATACTAACAGAAGAACATTTTTACATGATATATATACGTAATTAACACTAACATAAGAGCATTCCTACATATAATAATTAATATGAACAAACGATTTTTTTTTTTTTTTTTTTTTTTTTTTTTTTTTTTTTTTTTTTTTTCTTTACACAAGATATAATGATATATACGTACAAACAAAACAGTAATAAAAAAATGCATTTTTACAACTCATAATAATTGATATTGAGTATAATGACAATAATATCTAAGGTCACAAAATTTATAGCAGCTATTGCAATAAAATCCAAACTTTTATTTAGTTTATTTAAATGAAAAAAAAAAAAAAAATTTACATTTTGCAAGCATTTAAATTAATTGATTATTTTTAAATAAATTGAAAAAAATTGTTTGTATTTTCTAAACTATTGTACTTCAAAATATTTTGTAATGATAAACTCATATCTGTTTGAACTATTTATTTTTTTAGATATTCTTTTTACAGTTATTATGTCTTTGACACTCCAGCAGTAGATGTTTCAAGGTATTTATGATGAATTAGGTAAAATTTTCACATGTTTCGTTTGATTTAATTTTTAAACAATTATTTTCGGAGTTGAGCTTTGGGACTCCACTATACCATCCAATTCATCTCGTATCTAATCCTTGCAATCCAAAATCCTTCGAAAAATCCTCAATGCTCCTTACTTTGTCACCAATAAACTTATCTATAAAGATCTTAATGTTCTTAAACGATAAAGATCTTAAACTTGAAAAGAACTACTCATCAGTAGCACTTTAATAAAAATATTACACTAGAAGGTGGCCCAGAGACCTGAGAAAAAAAAAAAAAGTTAAAATAAATCTTAAAGATATATTCATACTTTATTTACAATATATACATATCCGAGGGATCCCCCGAGCTGACTTGTACCTCCACTTATGAAGGGACAAGCCAGGCCCCAAGAGGTTCCAGCGCTTCTCTCTCAGCTGCGTCACTACTCTAAGATAACACCTGTATTTAGATAATTAAATGAATTTAGAAAAAAAAAATTATATTACTTTTATTGAAATTTACAACTGTACAAATATATAAATCGAATAAATGAGCTGATAACGATTACACTAATGTGTCAAAACTTGAAAAGAACTACTCTTCAATAGCACTTTAATAAAAATTCTACGCTAGAAGATCTCTAGGCCATCTTCTTTTCAGACGCCTGATAGGATTATAGGGAATGGAGTGGGAAGCAAGTTGAGAAACTAATGAATTTGAGTGGTTATGGAGCTTACTATGAAAGGATAGGTATCTGGTTTGGGCTAAATCAGCAACATGGATAAGTTTATTGGTGACAAAGTAAGGATGGGCATTTAGGATTTTTCAAAGGATGTTGGATTGTAAGGATTGGATACGAGAGAAAATTTGAATTTAACTATGACGAAATCTGGTCCTAGTTACGCACAAAAAAATGGTGAGAGAAGATTCCGCCCTGACGGTGAGTAAAGAAGATGGCTGTGCGTAAATAGCGCTTTTAACTTTCTTCCAGGGAGCTCTAGCTCAGACTGCACTTTGCTACTCTAATTTTTCCTTTTGTTTTTTAAAACAGCTGTCATGATTTAATAGGTAACTTGAACCGGTGTATAGACATTACATAACTTGAACTATTACTTATATGGACAAAATAAGCACAAAAATTTATTGCTATTTAGAATATTGTATTTATTATAAAGTATAACATCATTTCTTTCTTGCTATAGGAGATGAAGTAAAGAAAAAATTAATATATATAAATTAAATTATCAGGCTTTAACATCTACATATTTAGGAACGAATTACCTAATTGAAAATCATTAGATTATATTTTTGTTAGATCTTCCTGGAAATATGAAGATGATGTGGTTGATATTTGGTAAAGATTGGTTCAGTAGTTTTCGTGGTTAGTGATCACAAACGAAAAATGGCTCGTCCTTTTATATAATAGAATGGATATAACGAAATTAGAATGCTTGTGGAAAAATACTGCAGATATGTTCCCTGCGGTAGGGATGAGAAGCAGGCAGCGAGGGGGACCTTCTCAATTAGCAAGGCTGTTCCTTGTGCCAAGTCGTGCATCACTCCATCTCTCTTTTTTATCTCCCTCTCTCCCTCCTCACTCCTCAACCCTCCCTTCTCACTCCTTACTCCCTAACCTACTTAGCCTACATCCTCTCTGCATACCGCCCGTATCGAAAAAGTTGACACCACAATCCTCCAGTGTCTTTTACATTCATAAACAATATAAGGGAATAACCTCTCAGAGTGATTCTGAGCATGTTGTCTCAAGAATCAGATTTTATGAAAACAATTTAAGAAGTTTTGATGTCTATATTATCTTCAAACTTACTGATAGGATTACGAGAATGGCTAGCAAATTACATAAGAACTAAAATTTAATAACTGTGAAGCTATTATTCAAGCTATTCAATAAAGACTCAGGAGTATAAATAATACATAAAGTAGAAAATGGCTAAAGTTAAATATTTATGAATTAAGGAGATGAATTTGTCAGGGGTGCAGTCAAGGTTGAATAGATCTAACAGATATCTGAAATATATCCATCATGGAAGTTAAATTTTTGGGGTTCCCCATAAGATTTTCCATATGACTAATAGGATTTTTCCGTTCCTGTTGGAACAAAAATCTGGATCGGTTTTAAACGATTTTTATTATTTCTAATGATTCATAAATATTTAAGATGATGGTTGTATTGTTGACTGTGAGTTTCTACTAAGGAGATGAATTTGTCAGAGGTGCAGTCAAGATTGAATAAACACAGCCAGTTTTTAAATAAAAAACTTATATTTTGGCGTGCCAACGTTTCGACCTGCCTTGCAGGTCTTCATCAGGGCTAAAATAACAAAAATTAGATGTGACCAAGATGATACTAACATTAAAAAAATAAATAAATAAATGATAAAAATAATTTAGAAATGAAAAAGAAACAAGGAAAAAATCTGCAGTTAATTAGATAATCTTTTTTCTAATTTAAAGAAAGTTTAAAGAAATTTTTACATAATGTTAACAAAATGTTATTGAACATTATTATCAAATGATCTTTTATAGGATTTCTTTGAATAAACGACTTTAGGTTGATCTCTTTGTATAAAATATTTGTCTGTTCTTCTTTCAAAGTCGTCGAATGTGCAATAGGTATGGATCCGCACTTGTTACTGCAACGGAGCAAAACACACTTAAAACTTCTTTCACTGCTGTCCAATACACCAATCCCTATGGTTGTAGTTTATTAAACCCATCTGTTGCAAAATACCACCAACATTGTTACAAAAGACTAAATCCTTCTCTTGAAAAAAATACCATAACAGATTCTTTTCTCGGGTACGATAAAAAGTAATGTTGGTTTCGGGATTAAGCAAATTTTTTTCTTTTAAGAAAATGCAAAAATTCTGAAGATTCTTTCAGTTCAGATCCTTCACTAAGTCATTAGGTTATTTCTGATTAAATAGTTGAGGTTCTGAAAGGCTCTAATCTGGATCAGAGTCATCACTTGATATATTTTGTTCGCGTTCACAGAGATGGTTTTGAGTCTCTCGCCAAATCATGGGAGTTACGAACCGTAGACACACAAGACATTTTTGGCAAACAATATGAGGAACCCATGGCTTGTCCAGATTGTACAAATCTATTTTGAAGTATTGATGATATGCAGTTTTTACAAAGTCTAATATAGGTTTTCGATATTTTTAAAATACAATATATATTCGCCACAAATATAGCAAATATAACAGTCTGGATTAAGCACACAACACCGCCTGGACGAATGCATATTGAAAACAACAACAGAATATATTTTACTGTCGAAAAAAATTTAAAATCAAAGTAAAAAATACTAAATAAGGTTAGTAAGCTATAACACAAAAACATTTAAAAAATATGTATCAAAATGATTTAGAAACAAAATAGTCACAGGAAACAAATTATTTTTTTTTTTTTGTTGACCAGTGTAATCTATGTAACTAGTGCTGATATTTTTAAAATTTTGTTTGTTTTAGAACTGAAGATGAATGAAGTTTAGCATTCGAAACTAGTATTCTAATAAAATAATTCCAATAGAAGTAGCAATTAATTAATAAATCTTTATGGTTAACAAGTAGTATTCTCACGAATGAGAGAGGTTTTCACTAGAGGGGGTTGTGTCCATAATAAAGGAAAGGTCATATTTCATAATTTATATTTTGGGAATTATTATTATTATTATTTTTTTTTTTATGGATACTTTTGTCTGAGGGTCTTTACTTTTTTGGCGTAACGTTTTTTTTTTTTTTCACACATAAAAAAGTAACATTTTTACCCGCGCTAGATCTGCTGGTGTTGCTCGGATCGAAAATGCGGCTATAGTATCAGAAATTTAATAGAAAATATTTTTTTTTGTATAAAATTTGTCACTTAGACCTACCATTTAGGAGCTATATTAGTTCGAATGAAAAAAGACACGTTTGTCTATATTTTTTAAGTGTAGGGACTTTTTTTGGCTTGCTCTAGCTCTGTTGGTGACTCTTGTATCAACAATTTGATGACAGTTCAGAAATTTTCTTTATTCTTTTATTAATAGAAATTTACAACTGTATTTAAAAAACACATCAAGTAAATATGCGGTATATATGAGACATAATGACATGAATTAAACTTTTAGAGAAACTACCCACTGGTAGTACTCTAATGAATATTTACAAAAGAAGATCACGGGGCCATCTTCTTTTCAGACGCCTCGGAGGATTGCCAGGAATGGAATGGGAAGCAAGTTGTGCAAGAAGTGGATTTGGATGAGCGGTGAGTTTATTATGAAAGGAAAGGTATCTGGTTCGTGCCAATTCAGCAACATATGGGATATTAAGGTCGTTGTGGATCAATTCATTTGTGACAAAGTAAGGAGCATCTAGGATTTTTTGAAGGATTTTGGATTGGAGTGATTGGATGCGGGAAGAATTCGATGGTTTGGTGGATCCCCATAACTCTATACCGTAAGTCCAAATAGGTCTGATAATCGTCATATAGATGAGTTTTTTGTAGTGTATCGGGAGATTTGAACGTTTTGTCAAGTAGGTGTTGTAGTAGTCGAAATCGACGTGCAGCTTCTTGTCTTTTCAATCTTGTATGAGGGTTCCAGGTAAGTCTCTTGTCCAGATAAAATCCAAGGTATCTTATCTGTTTTACATTATTTAATGGTACTCCATAAAAGGATACAGGAGGACAGGATGAGGTAGGTTTTCGACGTAGGGTAAAGGTTATTTGCTGGGATTTATCTTAACTCTCCAGTTATGACACCATTCTTCAAGGGAAGTAATATGTGACTGGAGTGTCTGGGATGCAGCAAATGGATCATCATTGGTTCAGAAATTTAAAAGAAAAATATCTAATATTTGCCGCTAGGGCTTATTATTTAGGAGCTCTATTGGTTTGAATGAAAAAATAAAGTCACGTTTGAAATACTTACTTTCTCTCAACTTTGTTTATTTCGAATAATGGTTATTTCTTAATTTCATATAATTATTAATTGAGGTAATTTGATTCTTTTAACTCTTTTTTTTCATTTATTGATATTTACAACTGTACAGAATAATATACAACAAGTAAATGTGTTGACAGTGAATACAATGGCATGTAAATAACTTCTGAAGAACTACTCACTAGTAGCACTTCAATAAAATCTACACTAAAAGGTCTCTAGGCCATCTTCTTTTCAGACGCCTCGGAGGATTATCAGGGACGGAGGAGAAAGCAAGATGGGAGACTAGTGGATTGGAGTGGTTATTATGGAGTGGTTACTATGGAAGGATAGGTATCTGGTTTGGGCTAACTCAGCAACGTATGGGATATTAAGGTCTTTATGGATAAGCTTATTGACAAAGTAAGGGGCATTTAGGATTTTTCGAAGGATTTTGGATTGTAAGGATTGGATACGAGATGAGATGGATGGTTTAGTAGAGCCCCAAAGCTCAACTCCGTACGTCCAAATAGGTCTAATAACTGTCATAAATAAGTCTTTTGTAATGAATTGGGAGGTTTGTTCGTTTGTCTCTTTTAACTCTAAAATGTAAATTAGAAACAGTAAATTATATAAATACATACCCATGATGTATTGTTTTCCCCTGCCAAGGAGAAATGACTATTTTTTTGGGGGGGGGGGTAACGTTTTTCACCGTCAAAGATGTAACATTATTATAATTTTTTTTCCTGCATACATTACAGCCCTAATGTATTGCTTAAAATATTTTCAAAGTGTGTTTATTATCTGTTTTAGCAAAGGTGGATTGTGATATTAAAAGAGTTCAAAAGATATTAAAATTCATCTGAATTTCCGTAACACTATAAATGATTAAGTAAAATTGTCAGCTCTTGGAATCAAACAATAGTTTTCAGAGAACGAGATTTTATTATTAACTTTTGAAAACATTTTTTTTTTTTAATTTTAAGAATAAATTACCATTTGATAAAATTAAACCAAATTTTTTCATATGAGTTAATTAAGTACATACAGTAGTAGACACTTAAAATTAAAACGACAGGAATAAGGAAATCAGGCACTTCAAAAGCTCTGCTCTTGTTGATTTTATTTTTATCCCAGTTTTAAGTTTAGAAACAGAGAAATACATACTCGATGATGCTTCAGTTTTATTTGCTTTAATAACTGACCTCGTTGTCAAAATACACAGTTAATAAAACCACACTTCATACAAATAAATTCCCATTTCCTCTTTGGCATTTCATCCAGAATGTTCAAATATTTTTACTCAAAAACATAAATCAATTAAAATTTTAAGACTAAAGAGAATTATTTTGTTTAATATGAATATTTACAAAGTCATGCATTTAAAGTATAAAAAATAACAATATAAAGAAAACACAAATTAAAGAACAATACAATACAAAAAGAAAACTAAGGAGATGAATTTGTCAGGGGTGCAGTCAAGGTTGAATAAACACAGCCAGTTTTTAAATGAAAAACTTATATTTTGGCGTGCCAACGTTTCGACCTGCCTTGCAGGTCTTCATCAGGGCTAAAATAACAAAAAATTGGATGTGACCAAGATGATACTAACATTAAAAAAAAAATAAAAAAATAAATAATAAACATAATTTAAAAATGAAAAAGAAACAAGAAAATTTTTTTGCAGTTAACTAGATAATTGAATACAAAATAGTATTCAGCTCTACTATTTTGTATTCAATTATCTAGTTAACTGCAAAATTTTTTTCTTCGAAACGTTGGCATGCCAAAATATAAGTTTTTCATTTAAAAACTGGCTGTGTTTATTCAACCTTGACTGCACCCCTGACAAATTCATCTCCTCAGTAAAAACTCAGTCAACAATACAACCATCAACAAAAAGAAAAACTTTCTAATATATTGTTTCTTTGATCTTCAATGCTCATATGTTTTCTTTTCTTTTATTTCTTTTTTTTGGGGGGAGGGGGGTTCATTCATACGTGTGGTTCATTTGCCTTCAGGAAATAAATTTTCAAATATAATTTAATCCTGTCAGATACAAGACTAAAAAGACTAGAAACTGCCCGTCGTTACAGACTACTTCAACATTTCTTAATTATTACCTAAAGCCTAGTCCAGACTGTAAACAAATGTTTCGGAACAATGTTCAGAAACATTGTTCCCTATGTTTCTGAACAGCTCAAATTTGTTTATGACTTGTTTCGGAACTGTTCGAAAATATTGCGAAACAAAATCAGCGCTGTACCTTGTTTCCCGTTGGAGATGAAAAACACGGGAACATTGGACAAGTTGCGACAAGTCTGGACGTGTTCCTGAGCACAGTTCATTTGTTTACTTACTTTATTTATTTACAACTCTGTAGTTTTGTGATAATAATGTTGATTATTATTGTTTTTTCTAGTTTTCCACATTGCAGTAACCCTGCAATGGGTGCATGTATTTCTACAGCCTAGTCCAGACTGAAAAAAAAATGTTTCGGAACAATGTTCAGAAACATTGTTCCCGATGTTTCTGAACAGCTCAAATTTGTTTATGACTTGTTTCGGAACTGTTCAGAAATGTTGCGAAACAAAATCAACCCTGTTCCTTGTTTCCCATTCGAGATAGAAAACACGGGAACATTGTACAAGTTGCGACAAGTCTGGACGTGTTCCTGAGGACAGATCATTTGCTAACTTACTTCATTTCCTTACAACTCTCTAGTGTTGTGATAATACTATTGATTCCTAGTTTTTTTTTTCTAGTTTTCCACATTGCAGTAACCCTGCAACGGGTGCATGTATTTACACGCGTACCATCCCTCGACATAACCCATATTATCATTAATATTTGAACAAACATGTTTATTAATATATGATGCAATAATATCTTAAAATAATATATAAATTATTGTTGAGTGAATATGAAATATAAACAGTAATTAGTTAATGGAATTGGAAGTTAATTAATAAATACATTTTTTTTTTTAATTAAAAGGGGAAAATGAAACAAAAAAAAGTTAATAAATGAATTAAAAAAATAAAAATAAAAATGAAATAAATTTAAAAAATAAATGAATAAAAATAATATATAAAACAAATGATAGGTTTTCCCTCAAAGTTAATAAGACTAGTACAAATGACTCTAAACCATAGCAAAGGAGCTGTCCAAGTGCAAGGAGGGGTGACTGAACCGTTTGATATACATGAGGGAGTGAGGCAGGGAGACCCACTGTCACTGGTACTGTTTAATTTAGTACTAGAAACAGTCATAAGAGCAATAAGGACGAACCCTGGAAGCATTTATACCCGTATGACTCAGCATCTAGCATTTGCGGACGACGTCGTAATCACTGGCAGAACAGAAAACTCCCTACTAGGAGCATTTGAAGAGTGTAGCAGAAAAGCAAGAGAAGTGAATCTCGAGATAAACGAAGAAAAGACGAAATACCTAGTGACGTCGAAGGAACAAAATATGGCGGAAAACCAAGTGTGTGACAGCTAGCCTTATCGAGACTGGAATTGATAGTCTAAATGTAGTATAGACACTGTTTTACAGATCTGCCAGGATCTGACGATTTTTTGAGGCCGAAGGACATCCTTGGCCACTCTCTCCATCCACAATTAGAATTAGCTTTTTCGTCCTTAAGGATTGCTGTTTTAATGGTTTTTAAGGACACTGTTTTACAGATCTGCCAGGATCTGACGTTTTTTCGAGGCCAAAGGACATCCTTGGCCACTCTCTCCATCCACAATTAGAATTAGCTTTTTCGTCCTTAAGGATTGCTGTTTTAACTGTTTTTTTAAGTTATCCGAAGGATAACTTCCTCCATTGTTGTCCTCCAGGATACTGTTTTAAAATATTTAACGGTTTTAAGATGGCGGACCTAAAAAGGACACTTTTTTAAGAATATTCTCTCAATTAAATTTTTGACATTTAGGATGTTGGCAAATTTTCGATCCGTGCCACACCAACTGATTGTGAGCATGAGTGTGCCAAAAAAGCGCCTACACTTAAAAATAGAGGTTTATAACGTAACTTTTTTATTCTAACCCAAATTTTTAACAGCCGAGAGGAATCGGCTAATGAAGATTGGTCAAATTCTTAATAGAAAAAACAGAGTCAAAAGTAGCTCATTCATTAGAACCTTCCTCTCAGTAAAGATAGGTATCAATTTAGTAAAAATTGTTGAGCTCCAACTTTTCTTATATCAAACTATCAACTAGGTCACTGCTAAAATAATGGGGTGTATAAAAAAAAAAAATGACCGGTTTTGAAACAAATATTTATATCATTATTTCTTTGATATAAAATACAATTAATACACAAAGTATAGTCCCTTGTTATGGACTTATCTTTGAGTATTAATTACTATCTGCTAGCCAATTGCTCGATGCCACGCTGATACCATTCCTAGGGATGGCTGTCAAAGAACTCTTGGACAGCATTTTCAACTTTCGCAAAATTATCAAATTTTTTCCCTTGAAGAAAATGGGCTATGGTTCGAAACAAGTAGTGATCCGAAGGTGCGAGGTCTGGACTATATTGTGGATGAGGCAGGAGTTCAAACCCATGAAGTTCTGAAAACTTTGTTGCTGATTGTTGAGGATTAAGTCCAAGAAAGGAAGATAACGACTAACAGTATCTTTCGACACAGCACACTCCCTGGCAAGTTCGCGAGTATTAGTTGACGGATTTGACTCAACAGCTTCCTTCAGAACCTCATCAATATCCATTAATGGCCGCCCGGAGCCCTTCTTCCTTTCCAACGTCGTATCTCAACTTCTAAATTTTTCAAATCAATGTCGCGCAGTTTGCTCTTCAAGGACACCTTCCCCTTCATATTTAATAATTTCAGGAGTTGCTTCAGCGGCTGTGATTTTTTTTTTTTCCAGTAATGTCTTAAAATTACGAGAATTTCGAAAGACACTGTCATGTTTCTTCTTTGAAATAAATATAAAAGCAAACAAGTTTAGAAACTGCTCTAAAAGGATTATTAAGGATCGGTAAATAATAAATAGCATTAAGATATTTACAGACTTTTGAACTCTGGTATTTGATAAAACGGTCATTTGTTTTTATACGCCCTATTATGTTCCATATTAATAAAATTTGTGTTAAGCTATGTCGTCAAGAACTAAAGGGACACATCTAGAAAACACCAGAAGTGTTTTAAACGGATGGTTGAGACATCAATATCTATAATCATCTTAGCTAGACCGTTGCAACGACATACATGTATACGTTGAAAACCAATTTCCCTAGAATATAAGACACAAAAAGAGAACCAGCTTCTACATGAAGTATGGGCAGAGTATAGACATGGAAAGAGAGGGGGAGGTGGAGGGGAGAGGAGACAAGATGAAAGGAAATGAAGACCAGCCCTTGCAGTGTGTACCGGTAGGGGGGGGGGGTGGCAGGAGGGGGTAGCAGAAGGGGGGGGGGGCAATATATCACCGGCCTACTTGCCCATAATCGATATCCTTCAGGAACCAGGACCTTGGCTCGACACCTCACTTAGCGTTCGAGTGTCCTCTCCTCTCCTGGGGGTTTCTTGTTTACAGAACGGATCTAGCAGAGTGCAGCTCTACCTAGGAAGGGCTAATAAGACCTGTTTTCATAATATCACCTCAGCTCCTTCAGTTTGCCAATAATATTTTAATTGAATTTCGAAAACAATTAACATTAAATAATAATAATAAAAAAATATTGATAGGTATTTGTAACTGTATATAATACACCAAGTAAATTTTAGGAAAAAATCATAAAATAACTTGTAAGGAAACAATGCCTTAGTAGCACTTAAATAAAAACGATATTAGAAGTTCCTTAACCTTCCAGCGGGTGCGTGGTTGAGACTCACACTAGTGAATAGTATATGAGAATGAGATCGATTACTCAAAACGCTAGTTTAAACTTTATTAAATATTACGAGACAGATGTTATGTTTCTGTACGATTCCATCATAAAGTTTTCTGAGATATCTTCTTCTATTAAGATTACTGTTAGGGTTAAATAGGATGTTTTAAAAACTTAAGTGCATGGACGCGCGTATTCCTGAGATACGAAACCCGTTTTTCTATTTTTATACCGTTAATGTTTACCGTAGGAATCCTCGTTCAAGATTGAGCTAGGGTTGGGTCGAAATATGAGGATAGAATATAAGGAAATCTCAAGACCGCCTTAGATCAAAGAAAACATTTCTGCTTCGGATCTGATAGATAAGCGCTCCTACCCGAAGGTTAATATATAAATTATAGAATTAACACTAAATTATAAAAATAAATAAATTTTCTGCACACAGCCGGACTTAAACTAGAGTCTAAGAGGTAGTCAACCGTCTTACTCAATGAGCTACCGTGCCTCGATATAGTTTGTAATAGTTGCATTTTCAAACTATGTGCTTATTTTCAATTTAAATTAATAATATTTAAATTTAGTTAAGCGATCATTAAATTTTCCTCTCTATGATTTAGTTCTTTATAAAATTGAGAACTCCTGGCAGAACCCTGGAAAAGGGGAATAAAATCACCAGTCCATAAATTATTTGGGACAAAAAATAAAATTTGTAATTTTTTATTATATTTGCTTTTATTGAAAATTTTTCGAATTGTTTTCCTTGTTAATAAACCCAAGGACTCATCACTTCCCAGTTTTATGAAAAATATCTTTGGATGTTGTCCTTATATAAAAGGGGCCGAAATAAGACAGTACAAAGTTCCCTACATTGCCTTTTATTATAAGCCTTTTGAGGGAGCCTTCCCCTCTCCTCTCCCGTCTCGCCTTAAAATGCAAAACAAAAGGCTCGGAATCATCCATCCGTGCCATTTCTTCTCCTTATTCAGTTACATTAAATAATTTTATACATATTTTAGCAATAATTTTGGTAGAAGTGTTATCTGAATCATATCAGAACTCGCATTGTTAGTTATTCCAAGTTAATAATTATGTGACAATAGTGAAAAAGTAGGTAGAATGGGTTAAATAAAAAATTATTTTCTGATATTTAAATGATCGAGTTAATAATTGAATTATAACAATTAATTTTTTTTTCTATTTCTATATATCAATTTATTGAAACTTACAACTGTATAAATATATACATTAAGTAATTGAGCTGATAACGATTATAATAACATGTCAAAACTTGAAAAGAACTACTCATCAGTAGCACTTTATTAAAAATTCTATACTAGAAGGTCTCTAGGCCATCTTCTTTTCAGACTCAGCAACATATGGAACATTAAGGTCTTTATGTATAAGTTTATTGGTGACAAAGTAAGGGGCATTGAGGATTTTTTGAATTCGATTGTAAGGATTGGATACGAGATGAATTAGATGGTTTAGTAGAGCCCTAAAGCTCAGCTCAGTTCGTTCAAATAGGTCTAATCACAGTCAGGTAAATACATCTTTTGTAATGAATTGGGAGCTTTTATCGATTGTCAAGTAAATGTGTAAGCAGTCTGTAACGACGAGCAGTTTCTTGTTTTGGTCTTGAATCAAAGACTTTTTTTTTTTTTTAATGTAACTATTTATTGATATTTACAACTGTACATCAATATAAATTGATGCATTATAATGGCATGTAAATCACTTGTAAAGAACTACTCACTAGTAGCACTTCAATAAATGTTCTAAACTAGGAGGTCTCTGGGCCATATTTTTTTCAGACGCCTCGGTGGGTTATTAGGTAACGAATGTGAAGCAAGTTGGGAGGCTAATGGATTCGTGTGGGAGTGCAGTTTACTATGAAAGGATTGGTATCTGTTGTGGACTAAATCAGCAACATATGGAACGTTAAGATCTTTATGGATAAGTTTATTGGTGACAAATAAAAAGGACCAGTGAGGATTTTTCGAAGGATTTTGTTTTGTAAGGATTGGATATGTGATGAATTGGATGGTTTAGAAGAGCCCCAAAGCTCAACTCCGTACGACCAAATAGGTCTAATCACAGTAATTTAAATAAGTCTTTTGTAATGAATTGGGAGCTTTGATCGATTGTCTAGTAAATGTTGAAGTAGTCTGTAACGACGGGCAGTTTCTTGTCGCTTTAGTCTTAGTTAAAATGTAAAATTAATATGATGTTAAAAATGGCAACGGAATATTGTTTTTCATAAAGAGCTTTAAATCGTATAATAAAGAAAACTAATTTCTAAATATCTTTACGCAGATTAAAAAAAAGTTGGGATATCTATATAATGATTAAACTCTTCTAATCATACCCGATGCCGTAAATATATCCTTTGACAACCATTTCATTCCTTTAGTGTTCTCAAAACTTCATTTTAGCTCTATATTACTAAATCACTTCCACGTTTTAATATTGTATTTAATTATTCTCCGTCTAGATCCTGAAATAGCTTCCCAGTAGTTTCAAAGACACATTCCTGGCGTAACAAACATCAAAGATACGATCCTCAACGCTAGTACCTATGTTTTCCCCTCCACTGGATTTATGATCTACTTGTCTTCATTATTAATAATCTCATTCATTATACCTAATACTTACATGAAATCTCACAACAGTCTTGTTTTTTTTTGTTTTGTTTTTTGGAACTAACTTCTACATATAATTCAACTTGGCCAGGAAGGGAGTGTTATCCAATGGGTTACCAACCCATTTTAGCCATACGGGGAAATTCAAGGTTCATTGACCTTCTATAAATAAATTTCAACCCGCCCAGGTGGTATTCGAACCCACCATCTGCACAGGCCACGCTGAGTCTATCGCCTCAATGCGCTCGGCACAACAGACTTAAAAGGCAAGCACCTAATGATAGTTCAACCTAATTTGTCGATTATTAATAAGACGTCTCAACTGTTACTTGTTGGTAAGCTTCTTACAATTAATTGTGATTAGAATTTTATTTTATTTTGGACCTTAACATCCTAATGTACTCCAACTAGTAGGACAGGAAGGGCCGTTTATCCTACAGGGTACCAACCCGTTCTAGACTGCGTTTATCGTAAATATTGTGACAGGCTAATTATAGTAAAATATTCTGGAACGTAACAATTCCACCCAATGATTTTTTTTTTTTTTCAAATTCTTGTCAAAAAGTTTTCTTTTTTCTTTTGAAGTTTACGTACCATATTATTATATTATGCTATATAAAACGAAAACTTGGAATTCTTAATATTTAATCATTTTTTTAATAATCCTAATATTTTCGATATGCCAAAGTATAAACTATAGTTTTTTGTTTTCCCTCTTACTATCAGTAATCCCTCCCTATCAGTAACCCAGTAAGAGGGGCGTGTATTTAAATATTTGTACATGCTCCATGCAATTAGCATATTACATGTATCTAACATGTTTAGTATTTTGTAAAATATGTGAAATTTAGAAATAATTTTTATAATGAATTTTGTAGGTACAATGAAAGATATAAAAAAAGAAACAAAACAAATTAAGTGAACATTTCATAACTGACTAACACAAAACATAAGTGAATAAACACAAAACAAATAAAATCAAAACTAAAAACATCAATGAGTTCGGCTCCACGTCGTTGGTCGTCTTCTTCACTTCTTTGAGGAGTTCTAAATCACCTTCAGTGATAAACTTTTTCCTCTCCTTAAGATATATGTATTACTGATATAAAGATGTATAAACTATAGTAAATTCCTAAAAAGCAATGAAACCTTTAGCAGAGAAAATTATAAAATCTATCGAGTGGAATTTTTCTCCTGTTTCTGTATACAAATTTTGAAACCTCATTATTGGCTTTTGTTCTCGAATATCTGTCTATTTTAATTTTAGAAATTTTTTCAAAACAATACCATATTTCAAAACCCACCAGGTTGGAAATTTTTTACCATCATCATTTTCCAAGGTTAAAGCGGCAGTGATTTTAAAAACTTTTGTAAATGTTTTAAAGCTGTCTAATTTAAAGGTAAAATAAAAATATATTTTAAGTGAAGAAATATATGGGGTGCAATTAGGGATGCAGTCAGGTAAATAAACACCTCCAAGTTTTTAAATAAAAAACTTTATATTTGGCGTGCCGACGTTTCGACCTGCTTTGCAGGTCTTCATCAGGGTTAAAATAACAAAAAAATTGGATGTGACCAAGATGATACAAACATTTAAAAAAAAGTAATTAATAAAAATAATTTAAAAATGAAAAAGAAACAAGATTATCTAATTAACTGCAGATTTTTTCCTTGTTTCTTTTTCATTTTTAAATTATTTTTATTATTTATTTATTTATTTTTTTAATGCTAGTATCATCTTGGTCACATCTAATTTTTGTTATTTTAGCCCTGATGAAGACCTGCAAGGCAGGTCGAAACGTTGGCACGCCAGCTTCACAGTTATTAAATTTTAGTTCTTATGTAATTTGCTAGCCATTCTCGTAATCCTATCAGTAAGTTTGAAGATAATATAGACATCACAACTTCTTAAATTGTTTTCATAAAATCTGATTCTAGAGACACCATGCTCAGAATCACTCTGAGAGGTTATTCCCTTATATTGTTTATGAATGTAAAAGACACTGGAGGATTGTAGTGTCAACCTTTTCGATACGGGCGGTATGCAGAGAGGATGTAGGCTAAGTAGGTTAGGGAGTAAGGAGTGAGAAGGGAGGGTTGAGGAGTGAGGAGGGAGAGAGGGAGATAGAAAAGAGAGATGGAGTGATGCACGACTTGGCACAAGGAACAGCCTTGCTAATTGAGAAGGTCCCCCTCGCTGCCTGCTTCTCATCCCTACCGCAGGGAACATATCTGCAGTATTTTTCCCACAAGCATTCTAATTTCGTTATATCCATTCTATTATATAAAAGGACGAGCCATTTTTCGTTTGTGATCACTAACCACGAAAACTACTGAACCAATCTTTACCAAATATCAACCACATCATCTTCATATTTCCAGGAAGATCTAACAAAAATATAATCTAGTAAATCTAGTAAATAAACAAAGTAAATTAGTCAACGAAAGGAAAAAAAAAACTAATTTACTTTGTATTATTATAATTTTTTCTTTTTCATTTTCAAATTATTTTTATTAATTTATTTTAATTGGGAGTTGAGTTTTAGGGTTCCGCTATTTCTTCCAATTCTTCTCATATCCGATCCTTACACGTTTAATCCTTCCTTAAATCCTCAATCCTAATTATTATCAACAAAATAAACTTATCTATAAAGATCTTTACGTTCCATATCTTACTGATTTTGCCCAAACTAGATACCGTGTATGTTTCGGAATAGGAAAGCCAGTGATTTTTTGACAAATAACTTTTAAATAATTAAGAAAATACAATTTAGAAACATATGTATTTTACAAATAATCTCAAGAAATGAATATTCGAACATAATTCTATATATAAGTGAAGAAATGGTGAGGGGTGCAGTCAGGAGTGCAGTCAAGTAAATAAACACGTCCAAGTTTTTAAATAAAAAACTTTATATTTGGCGTGCTGACGTTAAAACCTTTCTTTGACTAGACTTTACTACTATTTTGTATTCAATTATTTAATTAACTTCAGATATTCTTCTAATTATGTAAAGAGCTATCAATTCTTTGCACTAATTTACTTTGCATTATTATTATTTTTATTTTTCATTTTTAAATGTTCAAATCCAATGTTTTGTTATTTTAGCCCTGATGAAGACCTGCAAGGCAGGTCGAAACGACGTTTTTTATTTAAAAACGTGGACGTGTTTATTTACCTGACTGCACCCCTGACCATTTCTTCACTTAAATTACAGTAACTATTCCTAGTATCTCAAGACAGGTCCAAATCCCAGTTAGCACTCCTAGTTACAATTCTTCATCTCAGCTCCCTGAATCAAATCTTGTTCCAAACCCAGCAGACATTAATAACATCCTATCCTCCTTCTTATCCGAGCTAAAAGAAACGATTGCACCGCTCATTTCACTTCTTACCAGAGTCCTTTCCCAAGTCCCATTCAATATTCCACAATGAACCCAAAGCCACTGACTATCATTTTGTGGAACGCGAATGGACTACATAACCACCGAGACGAACTTGATATGTTTCTCCATGAAAACAACATTGATATTGCTTTACTTACGGAGACCCACTTCACTAACCGATCACATTTCCACATACGTGACTACATCACTTATCGATCAGACCATCCAGACAACACAGCACATGCAGGTTCTTGTATCCTTATCCATAAATCTTTACCCCATTCCTTTATTCCTTCCACTCCAACTGCAGAAATCCAATCAACCTCGGTTATCATATCAATAAGTCCTTACAATTTAACTCTCTCAGCTGTATATAGCCCTCCAAATATTCCTCTTTCCTATAATCATCTTGAATCCTTATTCCGATCCCTTGGACCTCGCTTCATTGCAGGAGGAGACTACAACGCTAAACACCAACGGTGGGGTTGTCGATCATCCAACTCCCGTGGCAGCATCCTATCCCGAGTCTCTACAACCAATAGCTATTCCATCATTCCACCTATGAACCCCACCTATTGGCCAACATCCCTCAAAAAACGACCTGATATCCTTGATATATTCATCACTTCCCAGATATCATCATCCCAGCTCACAATAAAATCCCTAAATGACCTTTCATCCGATCATAGTCCGGTAATGCTTTCCCTACATTCAACTCCTACTCCTAAACCCACCCACCCTTCGCTGATTACAGGCCGAGTGGACTGGGACAGTTTTCGATATGATTTAGAAATGAAAATAGACTTAAAAATTCCACTTAAAACAAAACAAGACATTGATACTGCCATAGATATACTAACGACATCAATACGCAACAGCATAACAGATAACACCTCAAAAAGAAAAACTTACAATTCTCTCCAGAGTAATTTGCCACAACATCTTCGCATACTACTGAGAGAAAAGAGAAAAGCAAGAGCTAGGTGGCACAGGACCAGATATCCATCAGACAAAAACAACTACACCAAATTAACTAACAAACTAAAAACAGAAATAAAAAAATTCAAAATTCAAAATTTATTTACATATACTGAAAACCTCAACACGACTGACAAATCCTTATGGATGGCCACCAAAAAACTCTTGAACTATAAAAATTTTAATCACCCTCTCCTAACTGAAACCAAAACATGGTCAAGATCAGACAAAGAAAAATCTCAAATTTTCGGTCAGCACCTTTTCAATACCTTTAAACCCCATCCTGATATCCTTGACCCAAATCACCTTGAAAGTATTCAAACAGAATTAAATATCCCACTTCAAATGTCCCCTCCTCCTAAAGCATTCCATCCCTCTGAAATATCAAGTATCATCCAAAGATTGCCCACCAAAAAAGCACCTGGACATGATCTTATTACATCCTATATCCTAAAACTCCTTCCTCGGAAAGCCATCCTATTCCTAACATTCATATATAACGCTGTACTCCGAACAACATATTTTCCTGATCCTTGGAAATTATCCATAGTCAAAATGATACCCAAGCCCAAAAAGCCACTGGAACACCCTTCCTCGTATCGTCCTATTTCCCTATTGCCAATTATGGGCAAAATCCTTGAAAAACTCATCTTAAAACGATTGTATCCGATCCTAGATTCCAATCACATAATCCCAGACCACCAGTTTGGATTCCGAACATCACATTCCACAATCCAGCAATGTCACCGTGTGGTGGACGTTGTCTCCTCCGCATTGGAGCGAGGAATGTACTGCACGGAAGCCTTTCTCGATGTAGAACAAGCTTTTGACCGAGTCTGGCATCCGGGACTGCTTTACAAACTCCGTAAATTCCTACCTCCTACATACTTCCTTATCATCCGTTCATATCTTAGCGATAGAACCTTCAAAGTTAATCATAACTTTTCCTACTCCTCTCTCTTTACCCAATCTGCAGGTGTTCCTCAAGGAAGTATCCTTGGTCCAATCCTCTACACGGTGTATACAGCTGACATCCCGACGCATCCTAGCACCATCCTCACCACGTATGCTGATGACACGTGTGTGTTATCAGTAAACAATGATCCCTTTATTGCCTCCCAGACACTCCAATCCCATATCATAAAACTTCAAAAATGGTGTGAAAAATGGAGAATCAAGATAAATCCAAATAAATCCCATCAAATAACCTTCACCCTCCGTCGTAAACCCACGACCTCCTGTCCTACAATATCCTTTAACGATGTTCCACTGATCCCCGTTGAACAGATCCGCTACTTAGGACTCCATCTGGACAAACGTCTTACTTGGAATCCACATACAAGACTAAAACGACAAGAAACTGCCCGTCGTTTTCGACTACTTCAACATTTACTTGACAAACGTTCCAACCTTTCAATTAATTACAAAAGACTCATTTACATAACAATAATTAGACCAATTTGGACATACGGAGTTGAGCTTTGGGGCTCCACTAAACCATCCAATTCATCCCGTATCCAATCCTTACAATCCAAAATCCTTAGAACAATCCTAAATGCTCCTTACTTCGTCACAAACAAACTTATCCACAAAGACCTTAATATACCTTACGTTTCTGACTTAGCTCAAACCAGATATCAATCCTTTCATAGCAAACTCCACAACCATTCAAATCCATTAGTATCACAACTTGCTTCTCATTCCATTCCAGATAATCCTCCGAGGCGCCTGAAAAGAAGATGGCCTCGGGACCTTCTAATATAAAACTTCATAATAAAGAACCTTTATAAGTGCTACCAATGGGTAGGTGCTTTAAAAACAAGACTTGTCATTTTTATCATTGTCATCACATTTACTAGATGTATCATATTTTATATTGTATACAGTTGTAAATTTCAATAAATACATAATAAAAAAAAAAAAATTACAGTCACAGTCAACAATAGAATCATCATCAAAAATATATTTTGTGTTGAAAAGAGATAATGATTGTTTATTGTAGTACACTGCACTACATAATATATATATATATATATATATATATATATATATATATATATATATATATATATATATTTTTTTTTTTTTTTTTTTTTTTTTTTTTTTTTTTTTTTTTTTTTTCTTTTTTTCTCTTCCATAGTGACCCTATGAAAGAGTCGTTTATTGAAAAAATGAGGACATCCCATGCATGCAAGCATATTGTGTGCTTAGCTCATTACAAATGCAAAATTTAATTTATTACATCATTGTAAATTATTTTGAAGGAATGAAAATACTAAAAAAAAAAAAAAAAAAAAAAAGAAAAGATACTAAATTAATGAAATAACTAAATAAAAAAAAAATGAAATAAAAATAAAACGAAACAAAATAAAAATGAAATAAAATAAAAATACACCAAAAGTTGATGTTTAAGTATGCCCTGTGATCTTCTTTTTAAAGTTCAATGCTTTGAACAAATTTCTTAAATTCATTACTATAGTTTTTGATGAGCATTAAACCTATTTGGACCTATGGACTTGAACTGTGGGGGACAGCAAAAAAGTCGAATATCAATCGCATTCAATCGTTCCAATCCAAAATCCTCCGAACTATAGTAAATGCTCCTTACTATGTTTCCAACAAAACCCTACATAACGATCTCAATATACCACACGTCCTCGACCTCATACCTCTTAAATTTTCGAAATTCCATCGCAACCTTTCATTTCATCCTAACCCTCTGGCTCAATCTTTATCCAGCTCCACCCATCCTGATAATCCACCTCGCAGACTAAAACGGCAGTGGCCCCGAGATCTTTTGTAAAATTTATTTATTATGGAGTTCTGGCAATGGCCAGCTTCTCCACTCATGTCCGGCGTGAATGTACTATAGCGCTCTCACTCAGCCTCCACTGGGTTTTTTTACACCAGTGACGCAGCTGAGAGAGAAGGGCTGGGACCTCTCTATGCCTGGCTTGTCCCTCCATAATTGGAGGGAGGGGTCTGGCTGGGGTCCCTAGGATGAGTGTGTATTGTAAATAAAGTACGATTGTGTTTTTAACTTATAATTTAATTTTGTTTTATTTTTTATTACTAGTATTTATTTATTTTTACTTACTCAATATTTTTTTTTTCTCTTATTTCAGTATTAATTTTATTTATTTGTATATTGTTCATGTATAGGAAGTTCTTTCTGTTATCTTTATATTTATTTTATTTTGTATATATAATTTTTTTTTCTCTCTCTTTTTGTACATAATGTATGAATGTAATCACATGCCATCTATATTACTTATTGCCCACATTTGTGGCAGATTGTAATATTTACTCAATAAAAGTTCTAAAAAAAAAAAAAAAAAAAAAAAAAAAAAAAAAAAAAAAGTTTTTGATGAGATTCTTTTCTGACATTGGCCATTGTTCTCCACTGATTATAATATGTTTGATTAAAAAAAATCTGTCCTTGTCAAAAAGTGGGCAGTTATATAATATATGATCAAATGTTTGTGTTGTCTGTCCGTCACAGTGGCAAGTTTCGTTGTCCGAAAGGTTAAAACGTTTCAAATAGTATTTGGTTGGTCCATGCTCTGTTAGAAATTGTGTAAGTTTGTAATGTGTACTTTTTAGTTTGTTGTAGTTTCCTAAATTAACGTCTGGTATAAACTTGTGAACTGGTCGTCCTTTGTTTGATTGTTGCCAGTGTAAGTTCCAGTTACTTATTGTGTCGTTTCTTAAAGTTTTCTTGATGTATGAAATAGGCGTTTGAGAGTATTCAAAAGGTAAAGAATTGTTAGTCGATGCGAATTTAGCTAGTTCGTCAGCCAGTTCATTTCCATAAATCCCAGCATGCCCCTTGATCCATGTTAATTTAACTGAGATTTCCTCATTTATTAATTGATGGAAATTCTGTTATATATATATTCTGATATATATATATATATATATATATATATATATATCACATACTTTCTGATATTTTGACATTATTAAATCACTTAAATAGTTTTTAATTTAATAAATATTAATTTATTTAATTCATAGAGATATTACTTGTATTTTTTTTCCTGTACGAAATAATAAGACTTTTAGGATAATTCCAAGAGAGATGGTAAGGTTAGTAGCTAATTTTCCCTTAAAACTTTGAAATGATTTAAAGGAACGACTAAGGAAGCTGTATTTTACTCGAGAAGGAATCTGCCTCTTGTAAGCGAGAGCTGAGGTATAAATCTTGGAATGACCTATCGTCCTGCATATTTCATCTCAAAGGGAGCCTCCTCTCGGCTGGTTTCATATTATTTAGTGCATTTTCTTTACAAAGCTACCGAAAAACAAAATATATTTTTAAAGGATCATAAAAGAATGATAACTTTTTGATTGATAGGTTGTTTAAAATAAAACCTTTCAACAATTTTGTCATCAACACTTAATTGTGTATGAATTTTTTCACATATTAAAGGGGCATATTAAAAAAGTTGGTGATTATCTTTTCGCAATATTCCACATATCCCTGCTGAACAGATTCGTTACCTAGGACTTCTATCTATAAAAAAGTTTAACTTGGAATCCAAATACAAAACTAAAAAAAACAAGAAACTGCTCGTCATTGTCGAATTCTTCAACATTTAATATACAAACGCTTTCAGATGCGATTAATTACAAAAGACTCATTTAAAAATCAGACTTATTAGGATGGATGAATTAATTGCCACTTCTATTGGGATTATTTTATTAGAATAAAAGTTTCGAATGCTAAACATTTAACATTAGTTATAAAACATATACAACATTTTCAAAACATCAGCACTACGTTACATGGATTACATATAATAAAGTTTTCAAAATTGTAAGACAAGAAATGAAAAATTTAAAAACTTCAGTATATATATATATATACCAGGTATGCAAGTTTAAAATGTCGTTTTAATTCCAATAGAATGCGCTCTTAGCCTATTGAAGGATTTGCTTATCACTAAACGCTATTTTGTTTGTTAGTCATTTGTTTACAAAAGTCAGTTGTTTTTAAGTCGTTTACGTGGACGTATCATACCTTTCTTTGGTGTTAAAAATGTCTAATTTTAAGCCAAATAAAGAGCATTTGCGGCATGTCATGATTTTCTTATTTAATCAAAAGAAAAAGGCATCTGAATGTCATCGAATTCTTGTTGAGACTTATGGCGATGTTGCTCCAACCGTCAGGACATGTGAACGTTGGTTTCAAAGTTTCAAACGTGGTGATTTTGATGTTACTGATCAAAAACGAGAAAATCGACCAAAAAAGTTTGAGGACTTCGAATTGCAATCTTTATTAGACGAATACAATACCCAAACCCAACAAATGATGGCAGAACAGTTGAATGTAACTAGGCAAGCCATTTCCGATCGCCTGAGAGCTATGGGAAAGATTCAAAAGGTTGGAAAATGGGTTCCACATGAATTGGACGAACGACAGATGGAAAAACGAAAAACTGTGTGCGAAATGCTGCTTTTACGCCACGAAAGAAAGGGTTTTTTTTTTGCATCGAGTTGTAACTGGCGATGAAAAATGGATTTTTTTTTTCAGAATCCCAAACGAAAAAAATCATGGGTAACGCCAGGACAACCATCCACATCGAGTGCAAGACCGGATCGTTTTGGGAAGAAGACAATGCTGTGTGTGTGGTGGGATCAGAAGGGAGTAGTCTACTACGAGCTTCTCAAACCCGGCGAAACAGTCAATACCGAGCGCTACCGACAACAAATGATCAATTTGAGTCACGCATTGATCGAAAAACGCCCAGAATGGCTCACAGGCACGCCAAAGTCATTCTTCAGCATGATAACGCTCCTGCACATTCAGCCAGATTGACTAAGGAAACGATTTCTTCGCTTGGTTGGGAACTCCTACCCCACCCGCCGTATTCACCTGACCTGGCGCCTTCTGATTATCACCTCTTTTCATCGATGGGACACTCATTGGCGGAGCAACACTTCAACAATTTCGAAAACGTAAGAAAATGGCTCGATGAATGGATTTCAAATAAAGATGAAGCATTCTTTTGGAATGGTATCCATATATTGCCCGAGAGATGGACAAAATGTGTAGAAAGCGAGGGTCAGTACTTTGAATAAAATATATTATACTTTTTTTTAAATTACTGTGTATATATTTTAAGAAATAAACGACATTTTAAACTTGCATACCTGGTATATATATTCCATGTAACATAGTGCTGATATGTTGAATATCGTGTATGTTTTAGATCTAAAGATGAATTTGAGTTTAGCATTCGAAACTAGTATTCTAATAAACTAATTCCAATAGAAGTTGCAATTAACTCATCAATCCTAATTTATTGATCTTTCTATACCATCATGGTGTACCTCAAGTGATTAGACCAATTAGGACGTACGGAGTTGAGCTTTGGGGCTCCACTAAGCCATCCAATTCATCTCGTATCCAATCCTTACAAACCAAAATCCTTCGAAAAATCATAAATGCCCCTTACTTCGTCACAAACAAACTTATCCACACAAATCTTAATATACCTTACGTTTCTGACATAGCTCATACCAGATATCTATCCTTTCATAGTATGATCCAAAACCACTCATATCCGTCAGTTTCTCAATTTGCTTCCCACTCCATTCCTGATAATCCTCCTAGGCGTCTAAAACGAAGATGGCCTCTAGGTCACGAACGAAAAAGTCTCTAGATCTTTTGGTGTAGGATTTTTAATAAATTGGTACTGATGAGTAGTTCTTTTCAAGTTTTAACATGTTATTATCATCGTTGTCAATGCATTTACTTGATGTATATATTTTGTAAATTTATAAATTTTAATATAAAAAAAAAGTCTTTGATTAAAAAAAAGAAAAAAGAAAAAGAACTAAAACATGGATCTTGCAGTTACTAAACAGCAATTTAATTGCTATTATTCATTTGAAATCTGTCACAAAGTAACGTCACGCGAGTCGTTTAGTTGGTCGCTGCTGTCACAAATACACGAAAGAAATATAGCGTTTCTTTAATCTATGCACGAAATCATTCTCTTATCGTTTTAGACATACGCCTATTAAAAAGTTCATTCTTTACAATCACACCTTCCATTATTAGGCTTTGGCAAAATATTAAGTGTTATTCTGTTTAAAACGATGTACGTGGTTTGATGGACCGTGCTAGTTCAAAGGAAAATGCATCATCAATTGGAAATTCTGACATTCAATAGTCCCTCTCCTTTTTGAACTTTGATCCTTGCATGACTGAGTCAATCATGAATTTATTGCAAATTTATTAGATTTATTAAAACATCGAATTAAATTAATTTTAATAATCACGATAATAGTTAATTAATTATTATTATCGTTAATAAACACATTAAATACTAGCATGCCCCGTCGCGGTTTCGCCCACTCTCATAACGAAAGAACTGGATAATTTTAACTAACAAAGGGACGTTTGGAGTTGTAAATAACAGATTTGAATGCCGATTTGTGTGGGTAGTAGGGACCTATAATAGTGCAATACTGGAGTTTCAGCCGCCAATGGCGGACAGAAAAAAAATAAAATATGTAAATCAAGTTCAATTTTTTTTCTCAACTTTCAGTCAAGATCGAGAAATGATTCTTTCACATTTAATTGCAGTTATGTATGCTATTTGCTATAAAAATACTTCCGTTATGCTGAAGACACCACCCGGCTTTAGGTTGCTCAAAAACTCTTAAAAAATGACAAAATTTTAAGGAAATCCGCTGTAAATAAGTGGAAATTTATTTTCATGAACAATTGACCTCTAACTTCAATTTAACGCACCATGAAACCTTTACATGTGAAGTTTTATCATAATCAAAAAATATTGATTTTTTACCCCTTTCGAGGAGGTTAAAATTATGAAGTTGAGATTTCATCAACAATTTCCAACGGCGGTTGCTTTGGCCGTACGACCGATTACAATAGAAATAGCATCACTAGAATCAGCATACATTCTGCGCTTTATCCATGCATATAACATTGGATTTACTCCAGATTCTAGTGGACAAAAACTGATGTGAATGAAAAAATCCGAGATCTGCTATAACTTGAGATATCTCAATAAGGGGAAATCCTGCGACCTCCGTTTTTGAGCTAAACTATGCAGTTTTACAGCTTCTAGATGACCTTAAAATTTGGTTTTAATCGGCAGCGAAATGTGTGAGATAGCGCAAATTATTTACATTTTTTCAGAAATTGACAGCATTAAATCATACAAAATTTGTAAGGTAAAAAAAAAAATTTTTTTTGATTTTGACAAAATTGAGTTTATACGTGTTTCTTGATATGTAGAATCTGAAAATATTATCAGTTTTTACTATAAAATTTTTTCTCATGCTCATTGGCGGCTATAACTCTAGATTTGCACTATTATAGGTCCCTACTACCCACACACAAAGCGGCATTCAAATCTGTGAGTTACAACTCCAAACGTCCCCTTGTAAGAATTAAAGTTTTATTTGTTTTTCGATAAAAATCTTGTATTGAAGTATGCAATTGAGCATTATTTCTTCAATGATATTTTACAGCACAACATTAATTAAACCTGATTAAAATTGCACTGGTTAGATGTTTGAAAATATGGCGTAAAAGCATATTTGGATATCTGATTTTTAATTAAAATGTATTAGTTGATAATCCAAATGGACAGAGACTATTAATAAACTTGCGGATAATGGACTGCATTATCAGTACTTACAGCTAAAGGCCCATGAATAATAGTTTTACTAACAATACCTAAAAGTCAAGGATCGATATTTTGAATTGGTAATAATTTTTGTTCGGCAGAAATAATTTTATTGATTTTATCTGGATGGATTTTAATTTCTAACCATAAAAGTATATGACAGTGTGGCAAACCTCGTTTCTGCTAATAAAAGTTGTTAAAATAATAAATAATAATATAATAAATTTGTATTATTGCTTAACCTTCCTAGAACTATGAAGATGATGTAGTTAATATTTGGTACAGACGGTTTCAGTAGTTTTACCATTGTAAATTCTATAGCGGAATGGTGATAACCACATATCCGTCGATTTTCAAACTTAACTGGAATCCATCTAAAGTAAATTTTATTTACAATTTCAAGCTCAATAGAATGATCCCTTCGTTGCCTCACAAACACTCCAATCTCATGTCATCAATCTTCAAGAATGGTGTCAAAATTAGAGAATTAAAATCAATCCGAGCAAATCCCATCAAATATTCTTCACCATTCGTTGTAAACCTACGACAACTTATCCTACAGTATCCTTTAATCCCACTGATCCCTGTTGAATAGATGCACTACCTAGGACTCCAACTGAACAAACGTTAAACTTGAAATCTACGTACAAGACTAAAACGACATGAAACTGCTCGTCGTTTTCGACTTCTTCAGAATTTACTGGAGAAACGTTCAAATCTTCCTATTTACTACAAAATACTCATTTCAAAGACAGTAAATTAGACCTATTTGGACATATGGTGCTTTGGGGATCAACTGAACCTTCTTATTACAATCCTTTCAATCCCAAATCCTTCGAAAAATCCTTAATGCTCCTTACTCCGTTACAAATTAACTTATCCATAAAGATCATAATGATCCATATGCTGCTTATTTAGCCCAAACCAGATACCTATCCCTTCATAATAAACTCCATAAGCACAGAAATCCACTAGTCTTTCAACTGAGATGGCCTAGAGATCTTTTAGTGTAGAATTATTTTGACATGTTATTGTAATCCTTAAAAACACACTTACTAGATGTATATATTTGTACAGTTGTAAATTTATATAAATGAGTAAAAAATGAATAAATAATAAGAGCTCTATATAACACCGTACCTTTGTAACCTCTCATGTAAAATGGTGCTCGCCACCTTTCGGTCAATTTTCATACTTTACTGCTAACCACATATAATTTTTCAAGAACGAATTTATAGAAAACCATTGCTGCTATATATTAAAAATTTGGTAAAGATTGGTTCATTAATTTTCGTGGTTAGTGTTCATAAACGAAAAAAGGCTTGCCCTTTTATATAATAGTCTAGATAAATCAATTAGAATAAATAAACGACTTTATTAAAAGCCGCATCAAGTTACAGAGAACAATAGAACGGCCGCGACTATCTCTGAAGGCAGAATGTAAATTTGCATATGTTCCAGCTCCGTTCCAAAAGAGCACGGCGTGTAGTAATTTAGGACCTGCACCAGACCACTGCAGTCAGCTAAAAAAAAAATCATGATTTAGTGAAGGGCTAATTTAATTTTAGAACAATGCGGATGATTTGTCTGTTTAATATTTCTCTTTTTCGTGACTGGCATAGAACCACTTGCTGAATAAAAGAAAATCACAGGATATAAAATATTTCTTAAGCTTTCTAAAAGAGAATGTTAAATTTCAGAGGTTATTTATTTATTTTGCTTTATATCTCTTATGCAACATAATATAGTTTTTACACAAACTGTTCACGACGGTTCTGAATTTTTAAGAAATATGACCAATGAAAAGGCCCACAACTTAAAAAAATTTTTATGAGAAACAAAAGTTCTCATATAATAAAGGAAGACATACAAAACTCAGCTGGGCATAAAATTAGATAGGACTACATTGGCAATAAAAAAAAAAAAAAATAAAAAAAAACATAACATAAATGTAAGCTAGGTGCTGTTATTTATTTTATTGGTGATAGCAGATTGTAAAAATTTTGATTATAAATTAAGGGTCTTTTGCACATATTTTCTGCATTTCCCAGAAATCAATTGTCAGGTTAAAATTAAACATATGATTGCTTAGGGACATTACCTACTCGTTTCACTTTCATATTACGTAATACTATGTTTTATATTATAAGCGACATGTCATTGTTTGATTTAATTCTTCGAATAAATGAAAGGAATACAATTTCTTTAAAAAAAAAAAAAAAAAAAAAAGTATTTTTCTTCGGACAAGAAAATGTGAGAACAACCATGAAATGATATATTTAAACGAAAAAGGTGAACGATGGATGTGTAATAACCTCAAAATGAAATGCGGGGAATCAGAGCGAAAGACCCAAAAATTATTTAGAATGATCTAGAGTAAACAGAATTGAATACACAAAGTGACTAGAAAAGTACAGGCTAATCTGAGTCGATTTTACTATAACAACTATTGTCCGAAAATTAGCCTTTTTCGAATTCTACTAATTTGTAAAATTAACGTCCTTCATACGTCAAAAAAATCATAAAACTTAAAAAAACATTTTTTGTGGGGTCACATGAGAGCTTCAGTATCTGACCAAAATCCTGTACCCACAATAGAAGACCTCAGAAACAGGATAATATACGCAGCACAAGAAATTCAAGCCTCTCTTAGGAATTCGGCGGTAGTAAAATCAGCTGTAATAAGAAGAGCAGGTATGTGGATTAGAAATAGAGGGCGCCGCATTGAAAATGTATTATAAAAATAAAAAATGTAGTTTCAAACAAATTATCCTATATTAAAGTGTGATTCTGTATTTGTAGTATTGTTATTGATTTTTCCTTCCTCCGCTTTAAGTCATATTTTTGCCAATTCTTAACAGATTTGTGATTTTTTTACCTCATTTGAAAGGCAATGAAACGTAGACGTTTTCTAATTATTTTGTACGAAAAAAATTGTCGATGATTTTGTTCTATTAAATTAAAGTTTTTGAGATGAACGAAGATTTTTTTAAACAAAAATTGAACTGTTTTGAAGCTTACTGCATGAGATAACGCCAATAATGTACATTTGAGAATCAATAGTAAAATTAAAAAAAAAAAAATGAGATAAAACACCCAATTTTTATGATTCATGACTTGTTTAACGTATGAAAGGCGTTAATTTTATAAATTCTTAAAAAATAGTATAACTCGAAAACGACTAATTTTCGGACAGTAGTTGTTATAGTTAAATCGACTCAGATTAGCCTCTACTATCTCTCCCTACCGGCCCCGCATATATTTTCTAGTCACCCTGTATAATACAGTAACTCGTTTATAACGATCATTAAGGGACTGTTAGTTTTTGTACGTTGTAGCTAGTGTTCTTTTTAAGTAGTTCATTCTAAGTAACATACCTACAATATTACAATTATTACAATAAATATGTTATATTGCAGTTACGTAAAACTAAATACATAATGTTTATTGAAGTGAGTCCTGTAAGTCAATAAACGATATATATAGCTTACGAATTTAATACGTATTAAAATAAATTTACATATGTATTAATTTAAAAAAAAAAGAGAAGGGATGAAAAAAACATGACAAAAATATGTACTTCCATACTTAATATGAAGAGCGGTCTTACTTGGAATCCACATACAAGACTAAAACGACAAGAAACTGCCCGTCGTTTCCGACTACTTCAACATTTACTCGACAAACGTTCAAAACTCCCAATTAATAACAAAAGACTAATATACATAACTGTGATTAGACCTATCTGGACGTATGGAGTTGAGCTTTGGGGCTCCACTAAACCATCCAATTCACCTCGTATCCAATCCTTACAATCCAAAATCCTTAGAAAAATCCCAAATGCTCCTTACTTCGTCACAAACAAACTTATCCACAAAGATCTTAATATACCTTACGTTTCTGACTTAGCTCAAACCAGATATCTATCCTTTCATAGCAAACTCCACAATCATTCAAATCCATTAGTATCACAGCTTGCTTCTCATTCCATTCCAGATATCCCTCCGAGGTGTCTGAAAAGAAGATGGCCTCGAGACCTTCTAATATAATGCTTCATTATATAAAACCTTTATAAGTGCTACCAATGGGTAGTTACTTTAAAACAAGTGACGAGTCATTTTTATCATTATCATCATATTTACTTGATGTACAATATATTATATATACAGTTGTAAATTTCTATTAAATAAATAAAAAAATATATATATATGAAGAGCTAAAGAAAAAAACTTTGTTTTGATTTCGTAGAAAAATAAACTTGAAATTATTCGTTGTAAACGATATTTCAACTTCTAGTGTTCCAAGAAATGAGTTTGCTTTAACCGATGTATTCACTACAACCGGTGGGTGATATGTTCGTTGTAAGCAATAAAAATGTTTTTCTTTTCTTTGTTATTTTATGGGACCAGCTGTTATGTACCTTGTATCCGATTGTACGTTATAACCGATGTTATTAGCGATTTTGACTGTATTATCATACGTTAAGGAGATAGTATTTTTTTTTTTTAATGAATAATTTTTTAGAGCAATATATTTTCCAATATTTCATTAGTTTTACTTTTAACAGTTTGATGTTTCGGAAAGCATTTTCCAAAAATATTTAAAGACAAAATTTAATTATACGACTAACGATTCTAACTGATGTGGATATTATTCACTGAGCAATAATGACCTTTTTATATATTCACTCTAAAATTTGTTATTCCTTTAAATAATTCCTAAATGATAAATAATCTTTATCAATTTATGGAGCCAGGTTTCCTCGTTTTTTATACCTCCTATAAAAAATTATTATATTTTTAATAATATAATTTTTCATCTTATTTTGATCCTTAATAATCCTTAATAAAGTCCTGAAAAGTAAACCGAAACGTTAGAACGTTAAATTAATAATATAACATCCTGTTCCTTTTACAATACTGTCATCAATTTTCTGTAAGATTTAAATACGGTTAACCAACTTATGGCATTATAATTCCGTTTAAGATTCTGTTTAGTCACAATTTATTTTAATATGCCTCTGACCAGATGAATTCTGGATAAAATGAGAGAGAGAGAGAGAGAGAGAGAGAGAGAGAGAGAGAGAGAGAGAGAGAGAGAGAGAGAGAGGAGAGAGAGAGAGAGAGAGAGAGAGAGAGAGAGAGAGAGAGAGAGAGAGAGAGAGAGAGAGAGAGAGAGAGAGAGAGAGAGAGAGAGAGAGAGAGAGAGAGAGAGAGAGAGAGAGAGAGAGAGAGAGAGAGAGAGAGAGAGAGAGAGAGAGAGAGAGAGAGAGAGAGAGAGAGAGAGAGAGAGAGAGAGAGAGAGAGAGAGAGAGAGAGAGAGAGAGAGAGAGAGAGAGAGAGAGAGAGAGAGAGAGAGAGAGAGAGAGAGAGAGAGAGAGAGAGAGAGAGAGAGAGAGAGAGAGAGAGAGAGAGAGAGAGAGAGAGAGAGAGAGAGAGAGAGAGAGAGAGAGAGAGAGAGAGAGAGAGAGAGAGAGAGAGAGAGAGAGAGAGAGAGAGAGAGAGAGAGAGAGAGAGAGAGAGAGAGAGAGAGAGAGAGAGAGAGAGAGAGAGAGAGAGAATCAAAGTCATATATTAAATAATAAACAAATAAACGAAACTTAAAAAAATTGTTGCATGAGAAATATTTGACTTGGAATGTTTAATAACTGTGACTCCCTTCTAAGACAAGGATGAAAAGAGTTGCTGTTTAATTAAGTTAATAACTAAAACAAAAAGTAGTATTATTTGATTTTTTTTTGGTTTAATGTTCATACAAAGGCATTTACAATGTAACATACAATGTTCAGCCAAAGGAAAATTGAAAAGACGTAATGATTGAAAAGAAGACTGTATCGCTGAGTCATCTTCCAGGAGTTGTCAAAGAATTGTTCCAAATGCTGCTGGATACCACACTCTAGATAAAACCCGCATCAGGGTAGTCTTCCAAACTGCCGATGACAAGGAAGACAATTGCCTCAGGCTCCGATAGCTACAGAATCAATATCTCCCCCCTCCACCTATATGGCTATTGTGCTATTGACGGATAATCTATATTGGAAAACTAAACTAGATAATAAAAACAAAATATTTAATTCAATATTATACATTGCAACTATAACAAATTTGTATATTTATACTTTACACGAATGTTGCAAAAAAATTTATACAGAATTAAAAAGACAGGGTTATTTAGAAAAAAAAAACAAACTCAATTTCTCCATGCGGGAAAAAACATGGATAATGGATATGTCTATTTATAATCTGCTGATTTTCCAAACATACACTTTATTAGAATCAAATTACTTAAATTAAATTAACAATCAATAATAATTTGAAATAATGAAAGTTGGCAGAAAATAGCGGTTTCAAACGTGGATTTGTTTGATGCAAACCAAAATAGCTTCTTGTAGGTCTTAGCTACAAATTTTATAAAGCAAAAAATATTTTACATCAAATTTCTGACAATGTAACTGTATATAATAGCATGTCAAAACACCCCCAACACCTAACATGTAGACAAAACGTGACATTTTTTTTATTAAAACCAATATAGCTCCTAAATCGTAGGTCTACAGGTTACTACAGCGACAAAATTTCCGAAGTGGCGATTTTAAAGGTTTTTAAATGTATAATAAATAGCACGTCATAGTATGATATATTAATCTATTATGTTATTATACATGTAAATGTAACAATTTACAAGTTGAAAAAAAAAAAATCTAACTTACAAAACTAACAAGGACTTTAGATTATCATTTTCATTGCTTGGAACGTTTTTCGGCAGACCCATTCAAATCTTATATAACAAAAGATATATTTCATTTAATTTCTGATAAGTTAACTTTTAGCAAAATTTCGATTCAAATTTGATTCGATCTAAACAGAGTTAAGAGTGTGTCAAATAAGTTACACTTAAAAATAGAGGTTTTGAAACGTGAATTTTTTCATTTTAACTAATATAGCTTACTAGCTGAAAGTACCCTGCTCCGCTACGGTTTAGTCATCTTAATGATATAGGATGAAGACAACTTAAATTAGTTAAAGTTAAGCTTAACGTTGATAATTATTATTACTTAAATAAACCTGAACAATTCCATTATTAGAATAATTTCAATAAGTAAATTTGACAATTTGCAAAAGTTAATTTTATATTATTTTGATAGCCCTCCAGTGAAGCTTCGAGGCAGCACTACCATCTTACCCAGCTCTGATACCAGACCATCAGCTTTTCTTATGGCATACTTTAAGTGAATATAGTCGCAACTTCTCAACTTTTTTGAAGAAAGTTTAGTCTTTCTGTTTCTATTTTTGCGTACATATCAAGCATAAATTGGTTACATACGATATTAAAGTAAATAAGGTTCTTCACCTTCACCTTCCTCGCTCCACTAACATTTAGGCGTAAAAATCAGCTGCAGGCACAGTTTTCTTAAGTGGTGTATTGGTGTTTGGGTCACGCTGAGGGATGTTAATACTGTACCTTTCTTCTCCATGGCAGAACATGATACGATACTAAAGAAAATCATACACTTGGTAGAACTATTGATTCTTATATGTTTTTTGTCCCTACATCGAACTGGCCTTACATGTCATCACCAGAGAACATAAGTCTTTTAACCTCCTCTTTAACATAAGTCTTTTAATAGCTTCTCTTCACAAACAACTCAAACTTGTAAGTTGTAAGTAACCTCTGCAGCTACCATGAGTTCACAGAAAGTACCAATATTATAAGGTTTCGACATCGATCGTATTTTTGTTTGTTTACAACTATAAGGAACTTAAACGGTGGTCAAAGTTTGCGGCTTAAAGATCTAACCTATTTTTTAACTTAGCTTATCTCCAAATACCATATGACAATTAATCTTTTATTATTCACCCAATAAAAATTGAAATTGCATTTTTCGCAAATTAGCCGCGATCCAGGCCGATTTTTTAAAATTCCTTTCTTAGCGAGCACCTACGGCCCTAGAGGAATCTACATATCGAATTTCATTCCAATCCGTTCGGTGGTTTCTGAGATTTCGTGTTAAGTGAGTGAGTGGTATTTGACAAATATATAATAGATAAACAGTAGGTCCTAGAGACAAATATTTTGTTAGAAAAAATATTTTCTATAATTTTTTTAACAAGTACGATAGAATTAAATTTTCGATCAGAGCAACACTAACAGAGCGTGTAGTATACTTTTGACTAACTAGGTCATGGGTAAAACATTTTCCAAGCTGAAAAGAAATTCATTGTTTTGTAATAAAAAATTGTTAAAACTTAGTTGTAAGTCTCAACCACCCTTCTCTCCTGACCTCTTCTAAATTTAAGGGCCTGGATATTTTTTTTTTGCCTATATATAATTTTAATCACACCTGTCAATTAAAATTTAACATATCAGTGAATTTGTTGTAAGAATATATTTCTGGATGTTGCTCAAGCTTTTAACAGAGTCTGGCACCATGGACAACTTTTTAAACCAATAAAAAGTTAATTGGACAGAAATATAAATACTTAATAGTAAGGATTCAAAATTCTATTCAGAACAGCTATCATGTTGGCAGAATTCAATGAGAAAAATGAAGTTTATTTTGGTTAACAAAAATATTGTCTAATTATTTTTTTTATCGTTTTATTTAAAGAACATCCTTTAACGTACGGATAATCAAGTTTAGAAAACTAATTTTTTGCAAATATATAGAAATTTATTGAACGAGTCTGGGCATCACTAAACACGCCTTTTTTTTTTAACACACAACTGTCATTCATCTCCTGACAAGAAGCAAAGATAAAGGTGCTTACTCCTAACACGATATTTAATTAATTTTAGACAAGTAGATCTCTCAACCAACTCCTTTTTAGCCTTCGGGTATTTTCTGGTATGTTTCACAAGACCATGGTTTAGATTATGTTTATGATCGTAGAGGTTATCATGAAACCATTGCGTAAGAAGTCTGAACGTAATCTTGTACCATGGGTGTGCGTAAGTCTGTGGGCATGTTATGTTATTGAAGAACTTGAGTGGTTGTGTAACAAGACTTTTTTAATTTTAGGTTTTAGCTTTTCACAGAAAAAATGTAATAAAACACAAATTTTTCATAATAACTAATTTAGATGCTGTTCATACCTTCACAGTGAAATATTAAAGGAGGCATAACTTAGTATTATATTGCATTTGCAACTTTATACCGTAACTATTCTGTAATACAATTTAATTTAGAAAATTTAAAATATAAGAAAATTGGCACTATAATAAAGATTATTTAGTTCTCAAAGGATTATTTGTAAATGTAAGCTGTGAATAAAAGAATATTCGGTTTCTAAAGCAGCGCAGACACGACAGGGAGCTCTGTGTTAAACAAGAGCAGCCCCAGTGTTCGCTTTTGTTCTCCAGCAATACAAATGATCTAGCACAAGGACACGACTGGGATCGAACCGCTTCCAGGATTTTTCAAAACTTTCTTCAGCTTTTTTGGCTTTGAATAAACTTCTTAAGATTTATAGGCTCAAGTTAATTAAGTTAAACAACTTAAAATGGTAAAATTTAATTATAATTATTTTAGTAAAGTTAATTTAGCTCAAAACTGAAACCCATCCTTTCATGGTAAAACCCATGACCATTTCAATCCACTATTTTTTCAATTTCCCCCCCCTATTTCCGACAACCCTCCAAGGACTCTGGAAAGAATATGGTCTCGGTACCTTATCACACAGACCAGTTATTGACGTGCCACTAAGATACATAAAGATTCGTTACTATGATGATCTAGGGACCTTCGAATACAAAACATTTCTATATTTATAAATTATAGCTAGTAATATTATATAATATATTTATATTTATATTTATATTCATTATATTTATATTTTAACCACATCATCTTCCTATAAAGAACTATACCGAGGATGGTTTAGCAATAATGAAATTCACTCACTTTGAATTCAATTTTTACGAAAAAGAGATAGGTAAATATATTTATCTTAATATTCAATTCCAGTGAAGTTTGAATATCGGAATATAGCTGAAAATATAGTAATTTGGATTACTAACTCATAAATTAAAATAAAAAATTGAATCTCCAAGTATGTTTTGTACGACCTTCTATCACCTAATATTTTCAATGGTATCAGGTTAAAAGTTACGGCTATGTGTGGAAATATCACTGCGGCTCATTCAGATGTCTTTTGATTTTATTTTTTTCCAAGCTTTATAAATAACAAGAGTTTTATTCGTAAATAAATAAAAGTTCATATATTATTTAAAAGTATCCAAGTTCTGTACTTCGGGAAATGCTAGTTATTAATAAAATAATACAGAAAATTTTAAAATTGAAATTTCTTTGATATAAAAAGAGGAAAGTTTATACCTAAAAATGGACTACTATGGCGGAAAAAACGTTCTTTAAAATAATATATTAAAAAATTAAATACGAAAAAATACAATTTTTTTACATTTTATAGATACACTGATATCTGATTATAATCCTATTCCACACATTTAATAGTTTTATGTAATGCATACAGTTATAAATATCAGTTAATAACTAAAGGAGAAAAAAAAGTTGATTTTTCTGCAGTGAAATAAAAAAGTGTCTAGTCCCTTTGACGATAAACAGGAGTTCGATATTGGGAAGTGGGCTGCATTGCCGTTCCTTCCAAGTAGTTCTCACTGCAGAAAGCGTGTTCTAAGGAAAATGGGACATAATGCTTTTATCACTTGTTTTTTTTTTTAAGAAATATTACAATAAGTTGCATCAACAATGGTGAAATATTCTTCCGCCATTTTAAAATCTTTAAATATTATATTATTTCAAAACAGTATCCTCAAGGACAACAATGGTGGAAACCGTTAAATCCTGGAATATTTCAGTATATTATCCTTAAGGACGAAAACTTATAAATATGTGGCCCAATGATGTCTTTCCGCCATCTAGAAACAGTATCCTTAAGGACGAAATCTAATAAAATCATTAAATCTTGAAAAAAAAAAAAAAAATGAATAGCATTTCTAAGGATTCCTATAAGCATATCCTGGCAGATCTGAAAAACAGTAATACACACTATTTCATATTTATGCATTCGAATAAGAATAATTGAATAACTTTAATTAAAAATTAATGAAAATTATGACTAAACGAAAATAAACAGGCACAATTGATTAATATATAACAAAAAATTAAATGCATCAATGACAAAGAGACAATGACGTTTTTAATATCTATTATAAAAAAATAAAATAAAATAATAATACTACTCACTTACAAAGGAAGTTGTTTTTTCTTTTGATAGCTGAAACTTTTTAACTGAAGAACATTCTAATGGAGGCGTTGCCCTCACCCATGTAATAGGGAACTTACTTCAGTTGATCTTCAGTTAAAGCCCAATACTAAACCATGTTAAGCAGTTGTTAAGGACTTAGCAAACGAGTTTGTACTATGTTTATGAAAACCCTAACAGAATACCACCTACTATAAAATGTACCATTAGTTCATGAAAATATATTTTTAAAAAAAGTATAAAATTGAGATCTACTGACAACACAGGTGCAAAAATAGGGACTAAGTACAATCACGTTAAAGTCAAGTGTCTTGCCTATGCGGATGATCTGGCATTATTGGCAGAGGTGGAGGAAGAGCCAGTTAACCAGATAAATATGTTGAAGGAAATTGCAGAAAGAGCCGGCCTACAGATCTCCTTTGAGAAGACAGAACTAATGACAACAAACACAAACTTCCAGAAGAAATCGGTGGAAAGCAAATATGGAACAATAAGAGTGACCCATAAGTTTAAATACTTGGGTGAAACCATCTGTAGCAACGGACAGGAAAAGGAAAGTATTAAAGACAAGATAACCAAACTAGGTAAACTAAGCTTTCTGACTGGCAACATATATAATTAGAAGAATCTTTCCATCAAAGCAAAACTGAGGCACTATAGCACAGTAGTCAGACCAGTCATACTAAACGGGATGGAAACCATGTGTCTCCCCAACCTCGAGAAACTCCTAGAGATCGAGAGGAAAATTCTGAGAAAGATCTATGGCCCTCAAAAGACACCAGAAGGGTACAGGTTGAGGCCTAACAAAGAAATTTATGGAGATCTAAGAGACCTAGAAACAGAGATCAGGATTAGGAGGTTGAGATTCTACGGACATATGGTGAGAATGCCTCCAGAAATACTAAATAAGGCTGTCTTCTCAAAGATGAGAGGGTATAAAAGTGCTCCAGCGTACATCAAGTAGGTGATAGAAGAAATGAAGAGGTTGGGAATAGCGGATCAGGATTGTTTGGACAGTGAAAACTATAGAAAGAGATTACAGGAAACTACAGTTCTTGTGGGCGGAGGGAGATCGGTGAGGGGAGCTGCCTGGACGGAGGAAAGGAAGCAAAGACATTCGAAAATAATGAGGGAGTACTGGATGAGAAGGAGAAATAAATGAAATGAAAGAACTCGTAATCATGATGTTCGCGTGGTCTTTAAGGCCGTTCCGAGAAAAAAAAAAAAAAAAAAAAAAAAAAAAAAAAAAAAAAAATTGAGATCTATTTTATTTGTAAGTACGCGTCAAATATATAAAAAGCACATAAAAAAAAAAAAATTATCAGTACTATGACAGAAATATACTAAAATAAAAAATATTTAAATCAGGTGATTTCTTAACCTTCTACTATTAAAATATAAATTTTTTACCTTATTTCTATATCTGATATTTCAATATCTAATTTTGCATTGACTTGACATTAAATACAAATTACAATCTCGACAGTGCTTGAATTTAAATATCTACTGAACATGGCTAATCCAGTCCCCCGTTGATTAAGTTTATTTTTTTTTTTAATATTCATTTAATGTATAAGACATATTCTATTTATTTATATAATAATTTTTAAGACATCTAAATACAGGTACTGATACAATAAATATTGTGATGACTGAATATCTCAATAGAAATATTCAGCAATAAAACAATTTATGGCGACATGGCAATAATTAACAAAAAGAGAGTCCATTATTAAAGCCTCGAATATTATTATTCATAGCTCAAGTCCCCTTGAGGCGTTTTTTGTGTATGCGATTACAATTTGAGATTAGCGAGCTGGAGGTTGGCAGAGGTTCAAGCATATAATTACAAGCCCACTCAGAATATTAATTTAACCTTCTCAAGGCCTACGAATTGTAAATGCCAAGGAATACAACATTATTAGCCTAAATTAATTAACATATCTTAACATTATTTTTAATTGGGTAAATACAGTAATAAAAAAAAATCGTAATGAAATTATATTTAACGTATATGAGACGATTAATGATATTGCTCTTTAGCAGCCCATATATCTGTTATAGGCTGAAATATTATTGGGTTGTTTCACATGAAATGTCCGTTTTCAAGGTAAAGGGATTTTAGTAAAAATACAATATGAAAACAATATAATTTTATTCGAAGTATTTACCTTCTTTTTCTACACATTTTTCACAACGTGACAACAACTTTTTTATCCCGGATTTGAAAAACTCTGAGCTTTGAAATGAAAAAAAAAAATCTGAAAACGCACTTTTGATTTCAGCATCATTTGCAAAAAATTTTTCCTCTGCAGAAGTTGTCTAAATTCCTGAAAAGGTGATAATCTGTTGGAGACAAGTCGGGAGAATATGGTGGGTGCGGAAGAACTTCGTACCCCAGCTCTTTCAATTTATGCATGGTAAGTTTTGAAACGTGGGGTCTAGCGTTGTCGTGTAGGAGTATAGGGCCCTTCCGATTTACCAATCCAGGTTGTTTTTTCAATAATTTTTTTTCGTGCATTTGGCCAATTTCATTGCAGTAGGTTGTAGAGGTAATGGTCTCACCTCTAGGCAAAAAGGAATAATGTATGATTCCAGCCATGGACCACCATACTGTAACCATCAATTTTTTCGGGTGCAAATTTGGTTTTGGCATTTGTCCTGGGCTTTCGTCGATGTCTAACCACTGCCCTGACCGACGCTGATTGTCATAAGCAATCCAGCTGCCGAACGACCTAGTTTAAACTCATAAAAAAATATTACACGAAAATCGCGTGTTTCCATGTTCATATTTGAAGGTATACTAAACAGTGTGTAATTGATTGGGAAGCTAATGTTTATAAAAGGAAAGTAGAGGATTAGTAACTGCTTGATTATGATATGTGAACTTTGGAAGTAAACAACAGAGACTCGCAAAATCCTCTATGTATTTCAAATATTATAAAATCGGACATTTCATGTGAAACAACCCAATATATTTAATATATTGATCAGTAGTTATGTTCAGAATAGTCCGTAGTTTGATAATATGTTCAATGTTTTTAAGTTTTATTTTTATTTACTACTTCCTTAGTAGTTAGAAATTAGAAAAAAATATATAACTTTGATAATAATATATTTATACTTTATTTTTCAAATTTTAAATATATATTGTTTTCAAATATATCTTATTATACAGAAAACGGCTAATTCAACTAAAAAAATAAATAAATAATAATAATAAAAATAACATGTCTGGCATAAAACCATTTCTAATTATACAATCTCTTGACCATTTCAGTTTTGTTTCCTGAGTCCACTGTACTCCATCCTTCGGTGAAAGTTGTTAGATATATTTGTTAATAATATATTGACTTTAAATAATTTCGTGGAGTTCTAGATTGTTACAACAATCCTTGTGCAAAAATATATTATTTTTGGATCACATATTTTAGAAAAATCTATTTCTTTCAATTAATCTCACCCATCTTTCTGACAGTTATTGGATTCGATGCTAGTTCCCATTCCTTTAGTCAAATGAATTTAATTAAAAGTTCTATAAAATGTTGATTTCTTTACTAACTGAGAAACTAGGATTTTTAAAAATCTTATTTGTTACTATATCCTCAAAAGATATATATATATATATATATATATATATATATATATATATATATATATATATATATATGTGTGTGTGTGTGTGTGTTTTAACAACTAAGAAACTCATAGTTTAGTTTTAATTTATTCATATAAAGTTACAAAATAGGGTATAATTTACACAAAAGGACTTAGAAACAGAGGAACCTGTAGTTAGTTTGAATTTCGATACTTCAGCGTTTAATGTTTGAAATTACTAGTATTATATAACATTGTTTCAGCTTTTACTTGCGGAAAATTAATTTAAACTATGCCACTAATTATATTAAATTAATTTACATATTCAGGAAAATCATTTTGAAAACAAATAGTTAATTGGACCTACACCACTACATGGAAAAAGGGGATACCAAATAAAGTTTACTTTAGAAAATACATCTCAATGGCTATTATCAGACTCTAGATGAGGTGTACGGAAAACTGAATCACTCCTGACTTAGTGGAACACAATGCTTCGAATTTCCACAGTAGGTTTTATACATGGAACTTTTTTTACATGCGGTTAAACCTTTACAACAATTTCAATTTGATTAAAACCACGATAGAACGCTATGGGTGTATAAAAACGATTTTTTTTTTTCGTTCTGCAATGGGATTAAAAGGTTAACTAAACCAAACACTGGAAAGATTGGGGCTTCTCATCTGTTGGAACTCCTTTTTTGTTTAAATGCTAAAAAAAAAATTATACGCAATTTAAAATTAATTAAGCTTATTTATTTATTGAATTATAATATAATACGTTTGTTTGTAATTCAAAGCAAAATTTAAGTTGCTTCCGGATTGACGGAAAGGTCGATTAGCTACGAAATTAATCTCAACCCGCTCAGGTGTGATTCGAACCCAAGACCTACCGTACTAGGAGCACTGCGACGATATGTTGGAACATCGAGCCCCTAATTCATTTTTGCTGAAAATTATTCGTTTTTACTTTGCCTTGATAAATGTTTGTTTTAAATCGTAATGTGGTTTCCATTTACCTTAAGTATTATTAAAAAAAAAAAAAAAAAAAAAAAGCAATAACATTTATAAAATATTATAAATAACGCCGGTTTCATCGCAGTGCTATGGTAGTCCCGCAATACTGGAAAGTCATGCGAAATTGTCGTTAACATTTTTACACATTCCTTTATTTAAAAATTTTACATTTTAACACAAATAGGTCAAGAAGGATCTTATGTGTTACCGACCTATTCTAGTTGGATGATCAATATTTATTCAGAAAAAAAAATTAAATCCTTCTACTTCCATTGTCCTCTCCCCCTAAAGCATTCCATACTACAGAAATATCAAACATCATTCATAGATTACCTTCAAACAAAGTCCCTGGACACGACCTAATTACATCCCATATTCTTAAACTCCTTCCTCAGAAAGCCATCCTATTCCTAATATACATATATAATGCTGTCCTCCGTTCCACATAGTTTCCTGACTCCTGGAAATTATCTATCGTTAAGATGATCCCAAAACACAAAAAGCCACCTGAGTTCCCATCCTCATACCGTCCTATTTCCCTTTTGCCAATCATGGGTAAAATCCTTGAATGTAAGGGAATTTTATCCTGAATGTAAGGGAAGGGAGCCTTTCTCGACGTGGAACAAGCTTTTGACCGAGTCTGGCACCCAGGACTACTTTACAAACTCCGTAGATTCCTTCCTTCAACATAATTCCTCATTATCCGTTCCTATCTTAGCGATAGAACCTTCTAAGTTAATCATAACTTTACCTATTCTTCTCTCTTTACCCAATCTGCTGGTGTTCCTCAAGGTAGTATCCTAGGTCTTATCCTCTACACAGTGTATACAGCTGACATCCCAACTCATCCTACCACTGTCCTCACCACTTACGCTGATGACACATGTGTGTTATCAGTAAACAATGATCCCTTTATTGCCTCTCAAATACTCCAATCCCATATCCTAAAACTTCAAGAATGGTGTCAAAAATGGAGAATCAAAATAAATCCAAACAAATCCCACCAAATAACGTTTACCCTACGTCGTAAACCTACGACTTCCTGTCCTACAGTATTCTTTAATGATGTTCCACTAATCCCTGTTGAACAGATACGCTACCTAGGACTCTACTTGGACAAACGACTGACTTGGAATCCACATACAAGACTAAAACGACAAGAAACTGCCCCTCGTTTCAGACTACTTCAACATTTACTAGACAAACGTTCAAAGCTCCCAATTAATTACAAAAGACTCATATCCCGTGACAACAAGCAGATGTGGTGATGATATAAATATAATTGATATCTCAAACAACAAGGGAGCTCAACTTACAATTAATTACACCTAACTCAGAGAATATTAATTGATTTTGTCTGTATGTAACATGTGTTTGACATACCAGGGTAATTGTTTAATGAGTCTTAATGTTTTTGATTGAAAAAATTGTACTTTTAGGATGTGTGTGTTTTTTTTTTCATAACACATATTTAGTTTTTGCATAATTAATGTTGATCGTTTAGGTATGAGTGGATATAAAAGTCTTGGTCTTTGGCGTTTCTTTGTTAATCTGTTTAATATGAAAAATTTAATGAAAACTAGAGGAAAGTGTCATGACGAAGAGTGTGTTGTGATTTTTCGTTGTAACGTTTAATTCTCCATTTTTTTAAGCATTCTAGTAATTGTTGTAAGTAGTGTTGGTGATTCGATGAAGCCAAATTGAAGTCTCAGTGTCTGATCATAATTACAGTTTCGTCTGCTTAAATTACTGTTATTGTGTTAGGGTAAGTGTGTGTGTTATGTGAGTAAATGATGTATAGGAAAGCTGTATGCATAGATCCTTGTGGTACTCTAGTCCTTGTTGGAGCATCGCTAGAGGTATCTGAGCCTTGTCGAACAAAGGAAGAAGAAAAGGATAAAACAGTAAGTGGAAGAAAGGAATGCAAGTTCTCTGTGTCGAATGCTTGAGCTACATCCAAGAATGCCCCATTAGCATATGATCTTTCCTCTAGTGCAATTGAAATGCAGTGTGTGACTCTGGAAAGTTGGTGTATGGTTGGGTGCAGTGAACGCAATCCATATTGGTCTACAGGTAAAATATCTTTGGTTTTTATTAGGTCTAGAGTGCGTCTATAGTTATGTAAACGAATTATGAAATCTAAACAGGAAGACCATCAGCAATAACTGACCTATCCAGGAAGTGCTGACTCAAGATTCCTTTTGTATATATAGGCTAGTAACCTCTTACAGATTGTTCTTCGTCCATTTCAGTCATATACGATGTAACCCTGTAATTCTGTGCATTTTAATATACGCTTATTGTTAAAAAGCATTTATTTATCCACCTTACATAACTGGCGCTCGAAATAGGGATCATCAGAAGTTCTCCAGGAATCAGTCCATTTGACTTTTTCGAGCCCTCTCACACCTGAAGAACTTTGGATTCAATCCTTTACTGGTGAAGCCCTGATACCGGAAGAAGATAAGCTGGACCCCAAGACAGAATACAGGACAAGAAGAAATTCATCATCTTCATCGGACGAGAACCGGGAGGAACCACGATATCAATATCCTGTGATTACACTCCGTATATCTAATACCAAATTTTATTTAAAACCTTCCCAATTATTATACAAAATGCCTATTTCCAAACCTATACCTTATGAAATATTGGAATATATTCCTAAATATGATGGAAATAGTTATAAATTACGACAATTCATTAGCATACTTGAAACTTTATTAGCAACTTATTGCAATGAAGAAATTAGTTAACGTATTGACAATCAATGGCTTATTTTTATAGCCGCAATGAGTTATCTAGAAGGACCGGCAGAGGAAGTAGTTTATAAAAATAATTGTGAAAGCGTTAATCAATCAATGCTCTGCGTAAAAATTCAACCTACCCAGAACTCCCGCTTACTACGCCGAGTACGTCTTGATCTCAGGGGGGGGGGCGAGTTATGTAAACGAATTATGAAATCTAAACAGGAAGACCATCAGCAATAACTGACCTATCCAGGAAGTGCTGACTCAAGATTCTTTTTGTATATATAGGCTAGTAACCTCTTACAGATTGTTCTTCGTCCATTTCAGTCATATACGATGTAACCCTGTAATTCTGTGCATTTTAATATACGCTTATTTTTAAAAAGCATTTATTTATCCACCTTACATAACTTACATGAATTAATTTGTCAATAAATTTTAACCAAATTTAAAATAGGTGGAGCACTTGATTTTATTTTAGACCCAGAATTTAATGAAGGTTCGTGAAACACATTAAACATATATCACTGTCAAAACCTAACTAATAGTGCAAAATAGCTGATTTTAACATATACTGGTTTCATAAAAAAATCCATTGTTAAGTTGACCGCGGAACATGAAAAGTTACCTCATCTTTTAAAGAAATAAGGATGTTCATTTAAGAAGACATTTTTTTTAAATTTTTTATAACTTTGCTGTGGTGTTACAGATATTTTTTAGCTTAGGTAGAGTATGATTTTTCCTTATACTCGGCACTATGTAACACCAACGAACGTGAAAAATCGCTTTTTATTATTTAGTTCGTTTTCCGTTGTATTCTACAAAGCTTTACGGTAAAATTTTGAATATGATTGGCAATTAGATGACCGAAATCGGTAATGCCATTTTTAGGAATTTTTAGCATTTTACTAGAAGGTAAAAAGCTCTTGTAGAATACAATAGTAATCGAACCAAATTAGTAGCGGTTCAGAAATACTGGACATGTTATTTTGTAACAGGTATGGGCTGACTGAAAGGTGTCCCTGTTACCGATATTCAGAAGTAACAGGGTCAAGATACTTGTATACTCACTTCAGTACTAGGAACAATATTCATACCTGTTACCTTCGTACTGCGTACTGCCTTAGGCTAGTATTTCTTACTTGCTATCTCTACCTGTTACCAGATACTCGTTTACCTAAACCAGTATTTTTACTTCCACTCTCGTACGAGTATTTTCTTGTAAAATGTCAGCCGGTCTTCATTGTATTAGACTCTCTTACATTCTTTTTTATTTTATTATTGTTAATTTTAATAATAATTAAAATACACTCACATATGAAATCTGTACATTGGCAATTATAATATTTCTGCTTGTTATAAGTCAAATAAAAAATATGTATGCTTATACTATACAATATATACTAACAAAGGAGAATTTCGTTATAAGGTGTATTTTACAAAAAGCAATTAATCTCCCATAATTATTTATTAAAAATCATATAATAAAAACATGATTATCTACAATAGGCGACGTTTCATGGCTTCTACCACATTTTCAAGCCCTTACATTGCCCAATAATATATGGATCCATCTAATTGAACTAATAAAATCTTTTAACGACTAAAAAGTCTTGTCCCTGGTAAGTATCATGTCACTTAACTTTAATAACGAAAAAAACTATATTTGTACTTTAATATGGATCACATTACATCCATTTATCACTGTTTCTTATTGTTGTCTGTTATCTTCTGCTTATTGCAGTAAAAAACAGTGATAAATGGATGTAGCAATGTGATCCATATTAAAGTACAAATATAGTTTTTTTCGTTATTAAAGTTAAGTGACATGATACTTACCAGGGACAAGACTTTTTAGTCGTTAAAAGATTTTATTAGTTCAATCATAGCAGATTCAGCGGACCAGTATTGTCAGAAGGATAGGAGAACCGATAACACCTGGTTTGATAAGGAATGTGAAGAAGTAGTGGCGGAACGGAATGCAAAGAGAGCAGTTTTCTTGAGCCGAGATACTAGACGTAGTAGGAATGAGTACAAAGAAGCAAGAACTAAGGCAAAAACGGTACTTAAGAAAAAAAAGAAGCAATCGCTACTAGAGAAGGTGAAGGCAATTGAGGACTCTAGAAGGAGTAGTGACACAAGGAAGTTTTTTGAAGAAGTTAAAACCATAACTACAGGCTTCAGCAACAATTCAGCAATTAGGAATGCTGAGGGAAAGCTACTAGTGGTGGACCAAGACATACAAGAAAGATGGAGAGACCACTTCAAGAAACTCCTTAATCCCATAACTGTGGATCAGACGATTGGTAACCCGCCAGAAGAGGAAAATGAGAGGGAGTCGTTGCCACCTGATAGCATTGATATTCATTTAATTTTGGATAATTTAAAAAACAACAAAGCACCTGGTTCAGATAGCATCCCAGCAGAATTTCTAAAGGCAGGAGGTCCGCAACTAATAGAAGAAATTATAAAGATAATAGAACAAGTGTGGATCTCGGAGACGATGCCACAAGAATGGAGTGAGTCTATCATTGTACCAATTTTTAAAAAAAAAGGCGATTCGACTCAATGCAAGAACTATAGGGGAATCAGTCTACTAAATACGGGATATAAAGTGTTCTCAATTGCCCTGTATAACCGTCTAATCCCATACGTGGAATCGCAGCTTGGAGAATACCAGAGTGGATTTAGGGCTAATCGTTCAACCATTGACCAAATTTTCTCGCTTAGGCAGATGACGGAAAAAATGAATGAGTTCGGTAGCTGCATGTGGCTACTCTTTATAGACTATAAAGCTGCATATGACTCAGTCATCAGAAAAGAATTATATCGGGCCATGAGAGAGATGGAAATCCCAGCTAAACTGATTCGACTCACAATGTGTACAATGAATGACACGACAGGCAGGGTGAAGATTGGCGGAAAGTTAGGAGACTCATTCTCTATAAGCTCAGGACTGAGACAAGGGGATTCTCTTGCCCCGCTACTGTTCAACATAGTCCTTAATGCAATTATAACAAGAGTAGGACTGATATCTCAGGGAACCATATTTAATAAAATGACACAGGTAATGGCATATGCTGACGATGTTGTCATTGCAGGAAGGAACCGACAAAACATCAAGGAGGTATTTGCGGTACTTGAGATGGAAGGAAAAAGAATGGGTCTCCAAATAAACGAGGATAAAACAAAGATTCTCACGTTAAGAAGGAAGAATCCAGTGCACCCGCAGAAACACTACATAATGGGAAACTATAGATTTGAGTGCGTTAAAAGTTTTAAATACCTTGGATCGATGATCAACGACTCCTTAGATGAGGAAGAGGAAATACTTATAATGAACTGAATGTTTCCAATGTGAGAATACAGATTAAATGGATCTCTATCATTATTGGGCACTGTAAGGGGACTTGAAAAAGCAGTGGTACAAGCCATGAAACGTCGCCTATTGTAGATAATCATGTTTTTATTATATGATTTTTAATAAATAATGATAGGAGAATAATTGCTTTTTGTAAAATAAACCTTAATATGTATGCTGTTATAAAACATCTAACATCTTAAATAATAATTTGATAAATAAATTATTATTATTTATTATCATGTTGATGATTCATTAATGTTTTTAATTAAAGTTTTAAAAACTGTAATCGGCCAAAAAAAAAGAATTGATCTTCATTTAACTACGTGTATTTTGTGAATAAAATGGTTGAGGATAATAAAAAATGTTTTGTGAAAAAAAATGTGTTTTATAGAAACAATAAAATTGAAAAGCCATACTTATATCTGGCTATGTATGTATTATTAAAAAGGTAGTTGAAAATGTAAACTTATTGATTAGAGCCGATATTGAATAGGTAGCAGATATGCGAGTAATAGGTATGCTAAAATATCAGTGTAACAGGGTAAACGATTACGAATATCATGAAGCTCATGAACTGTTGCCTGAGATTCGTTCTAGGGATATCACGTTATGACCATGTATCTCACCACTACACAAGATTAAAATGGTTATTTCCCTCCTTCCGAAGACAATACTTCCTGGGTTCGTTCCTTTACAAATCACTTTCCTCTCAGTCACCTCCCTATATCCTGAAAGCATTAACATTAAAATCATCAGTGAGTTCCCGCAAAACCAGATCCCGTTCCTCAGACCTCTACCTAACTTCCTTAACACAACATCCTTCAAACGCTCCTTTATTTCTAGAGCTTCGAACTTCTGGAACTCCCTCCCTTCCATCATTCGCCATTCCTCCACTTATAATAGCTTCAAATCACGTCTTTTCGTTTACTTATTAGAAACTCAATCTAATAGTCACATCAATGAAGAAAATATGTTTTAAAATGAAGTATGAATATTCAAAGCATAATATTGATTTGTACAGAATTACTTTAGTACCATTGCACTAAATTTGTATAATTGGTTTCAGCATAATTATATTATTTATCAGACAAGATACATTATTTTTCCGTATAATTTATATTTCTTAGCTTTGTCTACCGCATTCTTTTGTTGAATATTTTTTTGTTTTTTCCTAATTTGTTTTTGTAGCTTATTTTCAATTTCGAACCTTAAGATTTAATTTGTTTTTCGTGTGATATTTTAAAACATGTATTATTAATCTTATTACTTTATGTTGTAATTTAAGTTTTTTTTCAATTCCTTAATTTAATTTAAATTGTATTTCCTTGTCTTTATTATATTTCTAAATTATACATACGGCAGCTAGGCCGCCAATAATTGTTCATTATAATTATTCTTAAGGGGCAATGGCCCCAGAATAAAATTTATTTTCATTTCATTTCATTTCATTTCATTTCATTTCAATATGGAGAGACGCTGACCTTGAAACTAGTAACAGGTATTTGTAACAGTTATTTTTTTTATCTGTATCGGTCGTCCCTGTTACTGAAAAATATCGGTTTAGACCATCCCTAAACCAAATAAAAAAAAAGTGTTTTTTTACATTCTTTAGTTTCACATAGTGGCGACGATATTAGGTTTTGATTAAATTATTAATTTAAATATGGTTTGAGTTTAAAAAAAATTGAAAATTTTGTAACAAATGAAATAGAATCCAATTCTTTACAATTCTTTCTTCGATCTTGTCGAGAACCAATCATAAAACCTTCCATTCTTAAATAGCTTAGATACTTTAATTAAGAAAAAGGACGGAATTGAAAGAGGAGAAAGAAATGGAGATAAAAAGAAGATGTGATAAAAAATTTTAATTGAATATTGGAGGTCAACTGAATAATTAAGTCACCATCAGAGGTCGAGAGGTGCCGCTCTCTCTCTCTCAAAGACATTTTAGACTTTAGATCTCTTTAATGAGGATATAATCACCAAGTTTCGCAATTGGACTTTGCCAACTTGAGTTTTATAAAGTATAGTTTTTTACGGTCTTATAAATTTAAATATAATTTTTATATATTCATTGTTACAGATTTCATTTTAAGAGACAATTTTTATATTGAATGTAATTAAGCTTCCACCGGTCGCGCCAATATCCGTTGCACGTGCGGTCGCGGGTTAGAACACTCTGATTTTCATCCTTTTTTGTCTGTATTTTATAATGAAATCCATTACAATAAAAAATTTTAACACACTATATAAATAAAATAGAAAACAAGTAATATATTTGACCGGATAGAATAATATTTTAAACGGAAATGAAAATAATAGAAAATATAAAATAAGAGAAATTTTTATTTACAATATTATAGGCAACTATAATTATTTGCATTTCTAAAACGTTTGTTTTTATAAACAATCATTGTAAACAATTTTTTAAGAGTGATATTTACAAATAAAATGGGGTCTTTTTTACTGTAGCCATCCCAGTTACCTTTCTAAGTAACATGCGATCTAGATAAAATAACAGTTGCTATGAGATAACCTAACTACCATATGACAATTTATATTCAGTATTAAGTTCTAGTTATCATTTTTAACCTGCTTATTTTAAATATGAATCTTTTAAAACTAAGCAAGTTACTAAAATCAGAAGAAATAGCTTTCCAATTGACACAGAGATGTGGATTACTGCACACTGTAGAAAAATGTAGAAGAGGACATTTTAGGAAGATTTGTTTTTACAATAATAGAGCTCCTTTTCATAAGTGTTTTTTGAGAAGTTGCAGGGAACAAGTCCGTGCATTTAAAGGAACATGGTTCAATCATTGTAAACTTCCGTTTAGGAAATGTATATTCTTTATATACGCCTGGGCTAATGAGTACGCAACCACTAAATTTTGTAAAAAAATATTAAATGTGTCTTCGAAGACTATAACAGAATGGAAAAATATGTAAACGGAAGTTTGTGCCATGGATATATTACAAAAACCTATGATTATTGGTGGGGAAGGGTTGAACGTTGAAATAGGTGAAAGCTGTTTTTCAAAAAGAAAATACCAAGTGGTGATAGTGTACCCAAATCAATGGGTTTTCGGCACGGCAAGGGTGTGTGTTGGGAGACAAGAGAGGTTTTTCTTTATGCAGTGTCGAACAGAATAGCAGTAACATTAACGGAATGCGTTAAATATTCTATACGCCCTGATACAATATACTCCGACTTATGGAGGTCTTAAAGGGGTATAAGAAAACTTGCAGGTATGAGGTAGAGACATTATACCGTCAATCACAGTGAAAACTTTGTCGACCCTAATACAGGAGTGCACACAGAAAGAATTGAGTCGCTATGGGCAATTGTAAAAAGGAGAAATAAAAAGGAATGTGGTACAAGAAGAAGCCTGTTTGGTTCCTACTTATGTGAATTTGTATATTGGAGAAGGTATGAAAAAATGGATATTTTTGGATGTATTTAGGAATCATTGAGAGACTAATAAAATGTCCACGCCTATCACTCCACGCCAAATAAAATGTAATAGTTGCAGAAGTATTCTTTGACCTCCCGACAGATGTTGCGCAGAGGATTCTGAAGATGATTGTTTTGGATATTGTACTTGTAACAATGCTTTGAGGTCTAATGGGAGGCTGGTTATCATTTTTCTGGAAAGCATATGTTCTTTCTAAAGTTCAAGGAATATTGTTTTAAAACCTTTTACGCAAAAGAGGCCTTTGATTTCTCTTCAGCACATATTCCCCCAGAAATATTTATTAAAGATAGATAAAGACTGATGGAACCTATGCAGAAGGCACTGCTTTTCTCACCTAATAGGCTTAAACATTCTGGGTTCATTGACTTTTCAGTACCACATAAAGCAATTAGTTTAAACCATTAAACTCATCTATGGTACATTTAAGGAAAGAACCCAAACTACCCTCTTCTAACTTTACATTAAAAAATAATAATGTTGAGAACACCTTTGACGGAAGGACGACCTTAGTTGACAATAGAAACATTAAAGTCTTAATTAAATACCAAAACACTCATTCTTTTACGAAAACGATCGACTTTATAAATTGCACAAACTTAAAACTTATTCTTCTAACTTAAACCTCTAATTAGCTAGCCCTCACAAGATTATGTGATAAGTAAAAAGACACACATAATACAAAAAAAAAATATATATATATATAATGACAGTCATTTTCAACCGACTTAAAAAAGGAGGAGGTTCTCAACTCGTCTGTATTTTTTTTTTTTTGTGTATGTTACGCGATTACTCCGTCAATTCTGAATCAATTTTGATGATTCTTTTTTAGATCGGTAGGGCATACTTCAGAGGTGGTCCCATAAAAAATATTTTAAAATCAATGCAATACTTTTTAAGAAAAATCAAAAAAACAGTTCATAAAATCACTTATTAACTGTATTTTTAATTTTTCTTAAAAAGTGCTGCGTTGACTTAATATTTTTTATGGGACTCTGAAGTATGCCCTACCGATATAAAAAAAGAATAATCAAAATTGATCGAGAATTGACGGAGTAATCGCGTAACATAAAGAAAAACAAAAAATAAAAAAAGACGAGTTGAGAACCTACGTCAATTTTGATGATTCTTTTTTAGATCGGTAGGGCCTACTTCAGAGGTAGTCCCATAAAAAATATTTTGAAATCAACGCAGCGCTTTTTAAGAAAAATCAAAAAAACAGTTAATAAAAATCACTTTTATATAACCTTACATTACACAAGGAAGTACATTACACTTGAATTTCACCTCAAAGAGACGATTTCAGATAGAAAACGTTACAAATTGTGTAAATAAGTCGAACTGAAAATGGGGTTCAAAAGAGAGAACTTCTACTATGAAGTTGGGCGTTTGTTGCTAGTGAGTTCCGAATTCCGCGTAGTTCTCTTTCAAGCATCCTAAAGAATAAAGAAAAGATCGCCACTGGTGGAAGTCGGTAATTCAACTTATAGGCACCCTCAAAAATAAAGCGCAGTTCAGTTGAAAGTTATATGATATATTGGTACCGAGTATTTAATTTTCGATATCAATGATTTTATATGTATGTACAAACAACATTCTCATTAATGAAAATTTAAGTAATGATTTCAACTACAATTTTGTGTTCAATTTTCCCATTTACATGCAGATAAGTGGAATAATATCCTCGATAATACTTTGTTCAGTAGGTCGAACTATTTTTCAGGGTAGCTTGATGATCGAGAATTGACTGTTTAAACAAAAATATACACTCACCACTAAAAAGTAAAAAATAAAAATAATTTTTAGAAAAAAAAACAAAACCGACTTCAAGATTAAACCTACATATACAAACAAATTGAACTAAAAAAAAAAAAATAATATTTTAATTGCTTCAAAACAAAAACCATTGAATGAAAATCAACGAAATTATCGATACTTATATACCTATTCACAATTTATAATCAGTTATTTTTGGAGTTAGAAGTAAAAGGGGGGCAGGTAGGTTAAGTTTTTGATTTTCAATGGGGTTTCCCTCATGACTCATTGGATTTTTCCGTTCCTATGGGAAACAAATTTAAAATGGGGCTATTGGATATGTTAATCTGATCATTTAAACAAAAATCTGGATCGGTATTAAACGATTTTATTATTTCTAGTGATTCAAAAGTATTTAATTGTAGGCTATTTTCTACTTGATGTAATATTTTTACCCCCGAATCTTTATAAAATTTGTGGTTATTTTCATTTAGATGGATAGCGAAATTGGAATTTTGGGTCTTAATAGTCTATACCATCATGCGTACCTCAATTGACTTTTGTTGTTTCTTCACTCAATATGGTCAATTTTGCACATTTTGCACGTATTTAAGAACTTGTGTTTATTGTCAGAATAAAAAGAATAAAATAAAAATTGATAGCAGGAATATTTTTATTAAACAATTCCTTTAATAAACCCAAACAAAAAAAAAAAAAAATTATAATATATAGTATTCGATTTGAGCATCAGCGTCCAGCTCTCTCACAGGTTAGTAGAAAAAATTCAGTAGAACACTTCCTGTATGGAGGAATGCGGATCTCGTTTTTTTTGTTTTTACTCACTTTTTTAACATTAATAGGTACCTTTCTAGTCGGATATGTTTTTAAAGTAGGATGAGTGATCTTCTTTGATCCAAAATTTCTGGTTTCAAGAACGAACAATTAGGTATTTCTTAAGTTTCCTCTTCATTGCACCAACATCTTTCGTTGGGCTGAATGGAATGGCTTCATATTTCCAGACAGTAATGAATAATTTAATCCAAAAGACCAAAATCAGCTAACGCCAAACAGAATCTCATTATAAAATGGTTGCGGTTTTGGCCTGTGCAACCATTCGAAATTAAATACAGCTTGCTATCCGATGTATTGGCAAACTTATTCATGTAATGTAGTATCGCCTGAGTCAAGAAACAACACTAGTTACTGACTCGAATTGTTTATGCACTCACTGCAAAAGTTCCAACCTTAATATTATGTTTGTAGGCCCATTATGTTTCTTTTCTCAATGTGTGTTCATCTCAAACTAATTTATTTCTGCAAAAAAAAAAAAGTAATAATTGATAAAATTATGAGTTATGTTGTTTCTCCAATCACTCATTCAATTGTCAATTTAATTTAATTATTAATTCTATTCGATCCTTTTCTAATTATTCTCCGTATTACATAAAATGATTTTACGAATCATTTCAATATCGTCTGGGTTTTCTAAACCGAAGGTGCGCTTACGATTCATAATGTGATAACGATAGAATAAAATCTGTCGCGTCAGTAGTCGCAATGAGCCTAATAGATCTTGCTAACAGCTGAATAAAAACTAAATAACTAAAAATCTAGAGAGAATATTGAGGCTTTTACGTCACTATTGCATTCGAGGAATGTTAGTTGAAAGGTACTGAGACCCTTATCTCATTATAAAAATCCTACTCGGAATACTGCGCCAAAAAATACCTTGGGTGATCTCTCAGATCGGTTGCGACTACTGGAGGATTAATACAAATTTGCAATTTTTTTTTTCTTTATTTTTTTTTTAGTTTCTTTTTTCATTTATTGATATTTACAACTGTACAGAATAATATACAACAAGTAAATGTGTTGACAGTGAATACAATGGCATGTAAATAACTTGTGAAGAACTACTCACTAGTAGCACTTCAATAAAATCTACTCTAAAAGGTCTCTAGGCCATCTTCTTTTCAGACGCCTCGGAGGATTATAAGGGATGGAGGAGGAAGCAAGTTGGGAGACTAGTGGATTGGAGTGGTTATGGAGCTTACTATGGAAGGATAGGTATCTGGTTTGAGCTAACTCAGCAACATATGGAACATTAAGGTCTTTATGGATAAGCTTATTGGTGACAAAGTAAGGGTCATTTAGGATTTTTCGAAGGATTTTGGATTGTAAGGATTGGATACGAGATGAATTGGATGGTTTAGTAGAGCCCCAAAGCTCAACTCCGTACGTCCAAATAGGTCTAATAACAGTCATGTAAATAAGTCTTTTGTAATGAATTGGGAGGTTTGATCGTTTGTCTAGTAAATGTTGAAGTAGTCTGTAACGACGAGCAGTTTCTTGTCGTTTTAGTCTTGTTTTTTCTTTTTGAATTCAGTTTTGTCAAATTCATAACGAATCACATGGATTACGCCACATTTGCTATTCAATAAATCTGTGCATTTCCTAAAGCATTGTATAACCCATAAGTTTATTTAATTCTACATTTACACACTGCTTCTATTTCTAGATAGCCTTATCTAGCCTTCCTAGAGGTAAATGGGGAGGGGATTTTCTCTTCTAAGCTCTCTATTCCCATCTAGCCACACTTAGCCTGGCATTGTCACTACCGCTGATCGATATATTGCTAAAATGTTCAGCTATCCTTTTAAAAATCTTTTGATTTGACGTTCTTTTGATTATTTACATCCTTTCACAATGGCTCAATTTTCCTGTAACATTTCCTGTTTCAGTATTTATTTACCTCCACTTCCTGCTCATAGAATCCGCTTTTCAAAGAGTTACCGCAACAACGCACGGTATCTGCTCTAGTTAATTTCAGCTGTCGTCATTGGCTCTAAATTACTAAAACAGGCACAAGCAGTTTTCCTTTTACAATCAAATCATTAAATCAAAACTGCACATTAATTTTATACAATCAGTGCTATTACGTTAATGAAATAATTTCGTTGTATGAGTTAGAACGGAAAAGAATAGAAAAAATAATTTTACTCTGGGCCAAAGTTCATTAATAATAAACAATTAAGTTCATAAATCAATACAGTTATATCTGGCTAGAGATATCAAAATGAAAATATATAACTACAAATATAAACATACACAGATACTGACCAAATATTTAGAGAGTAATTATTAGAGAGAGAACAGTCAACGAATGAAATAAGAAATAAATTATTTTATACTTAGTGTTGTGCAAAACATAAAATAAAAGTAATAAACACGGCCAGTTTTTAAATGAAAAACTTATATTTTGGCGTGTCAACGTTTCGACCTTTTCTAATTAACTACGGATATTTTTTTGTTTCTTTTTCATTTTTAAATTAGTTTTATTATTTATTTATTTATTTTTTTAATGTTTGTATCATCTTGGTCACATCCAATTTTGGTTATTTTAGCCCTGATGAAGACCTGCAAGGCATTTATTCATCCTTAAATTTATTCATCCTGACTGCACCTCTGACATTTCATCTCCTTTGTAAACAACTCTCAGTCAACAATACAATCATCATCATAAAATAAAAGTATTTAAATGTTATATTCAGTATAAGAAAAAATGATACTAACTATTATTTCTAGTCATTTTTAAAATGCTTTTAAGTTTCTTATATGGTTGTTTTCCTCTTTTTTACAATTTAATATTTTTTTAATAATTTAATATACCAATATTTCTTGATAATAAATTGTTGATTGATTTATTGATAATTTTTTTTTTTTTTTTTTTTTTTTTTTTTTTTTTTTTTTTTTTTTTTTTTTTTTTTTAAGCCCCTTTATTAGTTCTGTTATGCTTAATATTTTATTTATTTATTTTTTTTCTCCTTGTACTGTAACTAGATTACATTTTAAGGAATTTATAAGTGATAAATATAGGTTTGAAAATTTTTTGATTTAATTTATTTATTATTTGATGATGGGGTTCATCTTTTATTTGAGCCGGCCTAACCTAACAACTTAAACTAAAATTAAAACTTAAATTTATTCACGCATTGTAATATATTTCTGCCAACGTTGGGGAGCTGGACTTTCTATAAGTTTATTGAACAAGTTATTCCCGGACAGTGGTAATTTTGATTGATAATAATAATTGTTGAAATGAATAATTCGATAGCAAGCGTCTACATTGGATGAGAACGAGGTACTGAGAGTAGAGGCATTTTTTAAATTTTAGGGGATTTTGCTTGTCTGATATGAGGAGGAATAGAATCCCAGAGGATGTTTGATTGGTAGAGGAAGGATTGTTGATATACAGTCGTTCTGTGGGATGGGGTATACAGGTCAGAAAGAAGGGATCTTGTTCGCATTTAATTTAATTTATGTAAATATAGGATGTATGAAGAGTTAACGATCTGGTAAAGGAATGTTTCAAGGAAATATTGCCTGCGGAATGTTATATGATCGTATTTTTAAAACATATTTTTTATTACTTTTTAGTATTATTATTGTTTTTAAGTCTACCTTTTTTATTTGTATTGTTTCCCTTTCCAATAGCCTTTTATACCATATTTTCCATGGATTATTTATGATAGGTGAATGGTTCGAGGTTTTCTAAAAAAATTTTTTAAATTATATTTTGAAGAAATATTTGAATGTGTGCCCGGATGAAGAACCTATTTCATGATTTTCTCGAAACCCAGTTTATCGTGAAATAAAGGCCTATGCCATGTGGTGTAGATAATACCATGGTTTTTAGTAGTAAAGGAAACCCTTTGATGTTGGGCCTATGCCTATGCACTATAGGTGCGTTTTATTAGTAACACTGAGTCATGTTACAGTTCTTTGAAGCTCTTGTGAATTAGGAATAACATAGGCCCTTCTTTCGGGCACACACTCATTTGTCCATCAGTTTATAATCCCCCCCTCCAAAAAAAAAAAAAAAAAAAATGTTACATGGACCAGAAGGTAACAAAACAGGGAATATTATTACCTGTGTAAAATTTTAATTAAAAATATTATTATTAAAATTAACTATAAACTAATGCTTATACTACTAGAGTTGGTTTATCATTAAAGATCATAAAGATGAAATAGAATTAATTTCATTAATATAGCTTATAAATAACTACCTTATCAAACATAATTTTAATATTGATGAAATTTCGATTACATTTTAGTTGTTTCTAAAAAGTCGTGCTAAACTAAGGAGGGGATATTAAGATTGAAAATTAATTCCCCAAAACAAGGACAGGTAAAGTTAGGGGATTTTGAAGCAGTTTAAAAAGTAATTTAAAGTGTTTTGTTCAAGTACTCTCAAACTTTATAACAGGGTACTTATGCTTATGGTGTTCGAACTTCGTGTAAATAATCCGATCATGCTTTCCAAGCGTTACCTTATACACAGTATATGTTGAAAATTTAAATATCTTATTTTATTAGCATGAAGTTAAAAGTTCGTTTATAAATGTTTGATTCCGTTATATTGAATTTGTTCTAAAGCTGTCATTGTACCGTCTACTTAAAATAAGCATACAAGGTCATAGAGAAAAACAAGGGGGAGCATGAACCAGTGTTATAGGTCCCTCGTCCAGCTTCTTTTCAGTCATATCTGGAAGTAATTTCTGTGCTATTAATCTCTTATCTGGGTTTTATTTATAAATTTAAAATTCTCATTAAGTGAGAATATTACTATATCGATGATATATGACAACTAAAAAAACAAAAAGCTCATGAACACAATGATAATGAAGGCTTATATGAAAGGATAGGGATCTGCTTTAGGTAAATTTACTGGGTCAGGTTTATTGATTCACAATATATTTTATCTGGTAAGCAAAATCTCCCATATTGAATTGGACATAAAAAAACTCGACTAATTTTCCCGAAAAACCCGCCACCCCCCCAAAAAAATTAAATTGGTAATAGGACTTTTTTTAATAGCACAAACGAGGAAGAGTCAAAAGCCCCATGTCCGCGCCACGTCCGTTCTGTGAGAATTGAGCCTAAGATAGGTTACAATGGTACATTGTTATTTAGAGCTTTAAATGAAATTACTAAAAAAATTTTGCTTATTTTCAATTAAATTGTTATTAAATTAGGTATTAATATAAATTAGGACACCAGTGATGTTTAAAAATAGATATGTTGCTTTTACCATTTTACAACAGAGTTCGCAGTACAATTAGAATTGATGAATTAATTGCCACATATATTGGAATTATACCTATTATTTTTTTTTTTATTATTTTTTTTTTTTTTTTAGAATTTTTATTGAGTAAATATTACAATCTGCCACAAATGTGGGCAGTAAGTAATATAGATGGCATATGATTACATTCACAAAAATTAATAGAGAAAAAAAATTATATATACAAAATAAAATAAATATAAAGATAACGGAAAGAACTTCCTATACATGAACAATATACAAATAAATAAAATGAAATACTAAAATAAGAAAAAATAAAATATTGAGTAAGTAAAAATAAATAAATAGTAGTAATAAAAAATAAAACAAAATTAAATTATAAGTTAAAAAAACAATCGTACTTTATTTACAATACACACTCATCCTAGGGACCTCCAGCCAGACCCCTCCCTCCACTTATGGAGGAACAAACCAGGCATAGAGAGGCCCCAGCTTTTCTCTCTCAGCTGCGTCACTGGTGTAAAAAACCCAGTGGAGGCTGAGTGAGAGCGCTATAGTACATTCACGCCGGACATAAGTGGAGAAGCTGGCCATTGCCAGAACTCCATAATAAATAAATTTTACAAAAGATCTCGCGGCCACTGCCGTTTTAGTCTGCGAGGTGGATTATCAGGATGGGTGGAGCTGGATAAAGATTGAGCCAGAGGGTTAGGATGACAGGAGAGGTTGCGATGGAATTTCGAAAATTTAAGAGGTATGTGGTCGACGACGTGTGGTATATTGAGATCGTTATGTAGGGTTTTACTATACATTACATTTACTATAGTTCGGAGGATTTTGGATTGGAAGGATTGAATGCGATTGATATTCGACTTTTTTGCTGTCCCCCACAGTTCAAGTCCATAAGTCCAAATAGGTTTAATGATGGTTTGGTATAGGAGAAGTTTATTTTTAATGGAAAGGTGGGATGTCCTATTTAGTAGTCTATACAATTGACTGAAGCGTCTGTTAAGTTCTTGTCTTTTGAGTCGAGTATGTGGATTCCATGTAAGTCTTTTTTCAAGGTAGAAACCAAGATACCGAACTGTATCAGCTTTAGGTAGTGGAATAAAGTGGACAAAGGTGGTGCATTTAGATTCATTTACTTTGATCCGCCAGTCATCGCACCAGTCTTCAATCAGAGATAAGTGGGATTGGAGATTATAGGATGCTATTAAGGGATCTGGATGGGATGAAAGGATTGCAGTGTTATCAGCGAATGTTGCTAGGAAATTAACAGGAGTAGTTGGGATATCTGCAGCATAGAGGATATATATAACTGGACCGAGAACGCTACCTTGTGGAACACCAGCCTCTATTGAATAGCGAACTCGAAAGGAACGGTTAGAGAGGTAGGATTGAAGAACTAGGAATAGTGATTGAGGTAAACGGGTTTTGAGTTTGAAAAGCAAACCGTCATGCCATACCCGGTCAAAAGCTTGTGCTATGTCCAGAAATGCGCCGGAGCATATTGTTGCTTTCATGTGCTGAGGATATGTGGTCATCCTTCGGTGGAATAACTAGTACGGAATTCAAACTGGTGAGAAGGAATATTTTGTAATTCAAGGATGGGTAGGATAAGTTTTAGAAGGAGCCTTTCAAAAATTTTATGAAAGGATTCGGAGAAGGCTAATTGGTCTATATGATGAAGGGTTGTTGGGAGTGATTATATTATTAGAAAACTTGTTTCTAATGCTAAACATTTTGAGAGCTGGTCAACTTAAGCGCAAAAAAAATGCATTCGAAATTAATTCTAATAAAATAATCCCAATAGTGGCAATTAAGTCATAATACTAATTTTATTGATCCTTCTACACCATCATGGTGTACCTCAAGTGAGAGGTTGTAATGTTATAACTACTAAACTACTATTCATAATCGCAAAAAACTGCCAAAAAACCCGTTATTTTGTTTTTGTATCTATAACACGATAACGAAGCTTTTTTCATATATTAATTGTAGCTGGAACTAGTACCTACATAATGAAAAAAAGAAATCCGTAATCGGACCTTTTTTCGTGAAGTTATGTTATTGGGAAAAAATGGAGAAATTGGCCAAATTGCCATCAGTCCCATAGCTCCGCGAAAACACGTTTGTTGTACTCTTTTGGATATAACTCTGAAACTATTCGTCCGATACAACATTACTTTTTTTCATCTTAAAGCTGATTAAATTTACTATAAGAATCTATAAATGAAGTTTTAATCAAATCCCGTAAAATCTTTATGCCAGCCCACTAATAAGAACGTACTTTTGTAAAATCCAAGTGTTTTTTGGCGCATTTGTCGCTCTAACTCCTCAAATATTTGTTCGATCCCAAATTTCTTTTTTCTATCACAAAACTGATTAAATTCGCTATCTGATGCCATATATTTAAATTATATTAAATCCTGTAAACCACCCAAGCGATCACGCTAAATGTGTACGTTTTGGCAAAATATGTAAATTATGACTTGTTCAGTAGACAGGTGTGGGTATTTCACGGTGTTAATTATAAGCAACATATATAGGATCTAATAGTAAATTTAATCAGCTTTTAGATAAAAATATTAAATTTTGGATCGGACAAATAGTTTTAGAGTTATAGTGAATAATGTGCCAAACAAACATGTATTTTACAAAAGTAAGTGATTTTCAGCGTGATAGGTTGTGTATTTCAAGAATTGTGATAAAAATTTCATGTATAGGATCTAATTGTAAATTTAACCACCTTTCAGATTGAAAAAAACAAAAAAAAAAAACATTTTGAATCGAACAAATACTTTCGAAGTTATAATAAAATTTAGAATAAAAGTTCCGCAGTTTTTTCTTGAAAACGGCCTTTTGGAGCGTTATTTTACTGGACTAGAGGGATGGTTTTCAAAAATAAAGTTTGCCATAACAATTTAAGTGTACAATGTTGAGTGGCAGAAACAAGATTTACCGCATTGCCATAGGATTTTACTGTTATAAATTAAAATTCAACCAGATTAAATCGATAAAATTGTATTTCAATCAAAGGTTATTGCCAAATCTAGGGTCGATCTCTTGCTTTTTAATATTGCGCGTAAAAATATGATTCATGGGCCATGCGGTGAATTAAATTTGTTCTTTCTATGCATAATAAATTTAGGTGTTCAAAAATAAGTTAATAGTATAACCTTCATTTTTGGCGGAGAATTCGTTAGACTTTAACCGTGCTTCCAAGTGATTCTTCAATCTTCAACGGTTTAAACGTAATCAGTACAATATTACCAGGTTTAAAATAACAACTCCACATGTAAATTGTCACTGAGGAAATAATTCTCGATTTAAAGCTACAATACATCCACACACAAGACTAAAACGTCGTTACAGACTACTTCAACATTTACTAGACAAATGTTCAAAGCTCCCCATTATTTACAAAAGACTCATTTATATGACAGTAATTAGACCTATTTGGACGTACGGAGTTGAGCTTTGGAGCTCTACTAAACCATCCAATTCATCTCGTATCCAATCTTTATAATCCAAAATCCTTCGAAAAATCCTCAATGATCCTTACTATGTGACCAATAAACTTATCCATAAAGATCTTAATGTTCCATATGTTTCTGATTTAGCCCAAACCAGATACCTATCCTTCCATAGTAAGCTCCGTAACCACTCCTATCCACTAGTCTCCCAACTTGCTTCCTCATCCATCCCTGATAATCCTCCGAGGCGTCTGAAAAGTAGATGGCCTAGAGACTTTTTACATGAGTTATTTACATGCCATTGTATTCACTGTCAACACATTTACTTGTTGTATATTATTTTGTACAGTTTTAAATATCAATAAATGAGGAAAAAAAAAAAAAAAAAAAAAAGCTACGATACAATATTTTTATCGATAAAATAAAACTTCAGTTATTAGTTAAAATAATTTAAACTCTTTGCTTTAGAGGAGGTGAAACCGCGGCGGAAGTTGTTAGTACAGCATACGCCTCAATATACGCCTGCTAAATCGTAATTAATACAATAACGTTTATTAATTAGGACTTGGAATACTCAAACATTATTATATTACGCGCTAGGACATAATAGTTGTTAGGTCACGATGCTCGGAATAACAGGAATAATCCACGAGTCATTACGTTCAACTAATTAACTATTGTATTATTCATTAACATTATTGCTTAATTATGATTTATCGTTTATAATTAAACTAGCTGAAAGGACCCTGCTCCGCTACGGTTTAATATCATTAGGATGAAGGACAACTTAAATCAGTAAAAGTTAAGCTTAACGTTGATAATAATTATTACTTAACTTAAATAAACCTATAGAACTTAAATAAACCTATAGAATTCCATTCTTAGGATAATTCCAATAAGTAAATTTGACAATTTGCAAAAGTTAATTTTATATTATTTTGATAGTCCTCCAGTGAAGCTTCGAAGCAGCACTACCATCTTACCCAGCTCTGATACCAGACCATCAGGGCCTTTTCTTATGGCATAATTTAAGTGAATATAGTCTCAACTTCTCAACTTTTTTGATTTTTTCGAATAAAGTTTAGTCTTTCTGTTTCTATTTTTGCTTACATATCAAGCATAAATTGGTTGAGGGTGGCTCTGGACCTTAATACAGAACTTGATATAACTTCTACCGTTTGCTAGTTCCTTCATTGAAATGTCATTCATGCATCAAATTTAACGAAGTTAAAGTAAATAAGATTCTTCACCTCATAACATTTAGGCGTAAAAATCAGCTTCAGACACGGTTTTCTTAAGTGGTGTATTAGTGTTTGGGTCACGCTGAGGGATGTTAATACTGTACCCATCATCTCCATGGTAGAACATGAGACGATACTGAAAAGAATCATACACTTGATAGAACTCACTGATTCTTATCAGTTTTTTGTCCCTACATCGAACTGGCCTTACATGTCATCACCAGAGAACATAAGTCTTTTAACCTCCTCTTTAACATAAGTCTTTTAATAGCTTATCGTCACGAAACAACTCTAAATTATAAGTGTCCACCTTTGCAGCCACCATGAGTTTACAGAAAGTACCAATATTATAAGGTTTCAACATCGATCGTATTATTGTTTGTTTACAACTAAAAGGAACTTTATTTGTGGTCAAAGTGTGCAGCTTAAACATCTAACCTATTTTTTAACTTAATTTATCTCCAAATACCATATGGCAATTAATCTTTTATTATTCACCCAATAAAAATTGTAATCGCATTTTTCGCGAATTAGCCGCGATCCAGGCCGATTTTTTTAAATTCCTTTCTTAGCGAGCACCTAAGGCCCTAGAGGAAGCTACATATCGAATTTCATTCCAATCCGTTCGGTGGTTTCTGAGATTTCGTGTTAAATGAGTGAGTGGTATTTGACAAATATATAGTAGATTATACATATTGTACATAATTTCAAACTGCTATTAGTAATCATTGTTAATTTCGCAATCACAAATTGATTGCTTAGTTTAATATATCCAGGCGATTTAACAGGATTGATAATAGAAAAATATCAGTAGAAAAAAAAAATGTACAATTATCATACATCTATAAATTATCAAAATTCGTATGTTTGATTGGTGTTTATTTATTTTTTTTATTTTTATATTGAATGGCAAAAATATTGATATGATTGTTGTATATGCTTCTATGTGAATTTTAAAATTAATAACATACCAGACTAAAAGGAAAAGAAGCTAACCGCCATTTTCGTCTCCTTCAACTTTTACTAGACAAATGTTCAAACCTACCGATTAATTACAATAGACCCATTTACATGACAGTTAATATACCAATATGATTGATGAATTAATTACCACATCTATTGGGATTATTTTATTAGAATACTAGTTTCGAATGCTAAACATTCATCTTCAGTTCTAATAGGGTTTATAAAAAAAAAAATGACCGTTTTATTAAATTCCAGAGTTCAAAAGTCTGTAAATATCTTAATGATATTAATTATTTACCAATACTTAATAATCCCTTTAGAGCGTCCTACAGTGTCCCACGAAATTCTCGTATTTTTAGGACATTACAGGAAAAAAAAAAAATTCACAGCCGCTGAAGCAACTCGTGAAATTATTAAATATGAAGGGGGAGGTGTCCTTGAAGAGCGCACTGCAGGGCGTCGGTTTGAAAAATTTAGAATGGATATTGATGGGGTTCTGAAGGAAGCTGTTGAGTCAAATCCGTCCACAAGTACTCGCGAACTTGCCAGGGAGTGTGGTGTGTCGAAAGATACTGTTAGTCGCCATCTTCTCTCCTTAGAGAAGGTGGAAAAGACCTGCTTGTCCACACACTTGCCGTCGTACTAAAGAAACGTTTACAGAACTTCATGGGTTTGAACTCCCGCCTCATCCACCATATAGTTCAGAACTCGCACCTTCGGATTACTACTTGTTTCGATCCATGGTCTATTTTCTTCAAGGGAAAAAATTTGATGATTTTGCGGAAGTTGAAAATGCTGTCCAAGAGTTCTTTGACAGCCATCCCAAGGAATGTTATCAGCGTGGCATCGAGCAATTGGCTAGCAGATGGGTAATGACGGTAGATAACAATGGACTATACTTTGAGTATTAATTGTATTTTATATCAAAGAAATGATTATACAAATATTCGTTTCAAAAACAGACATTTTTTTTAACACCCAATTAAAAGATACAAAATTTTCAACATTCAGTACTATGTTACATGGATTATATACACTAATGTTTTTATAAATATAAGACAAGAAATTAAACATTAGTACTCATCTGAGGAGATCTAAGAGATATATCCATCGTGGGAAGGGAAAAGGGGAGGGGAGGTTAAATTTTTAGGGTTTACTATGGGATTTCTCTTATTACTCATTAGATTTTTCAATTCCTATTGTAAACAAATTTAAAATGGGGCTATTGGGAATGTTTATCTGGTCATTTAAACAAAAATATTGATTAGGATTGATGAATTAAATGCCACTTCTATTGAGATTATTTTATTTGAAAACTAGTTTCGAATGCTAAACATTCATCTTCAGTTCTAAAACATACAATAAAATTTTCAACACATCAGTACTATGTTACATAGATTAAATATACTAAGGTTTTTAAAAAGATAAGACAAGAAATCAAGCATAGGCACTCACCTTCGAGGTAACTAAAACACTGAATTTGTGAGAAGTAAAAGGGGGGGCAGGTAGGTTAAGTTTTAGATTTACAACGGGGTTTCCCTTATGACTCATTGGGTTTTTTCGTTCCTATGGGAAATAAATTTAAAATGGGGCTATTGGATATGTTAATCTGATCATTTAAACAAAAATCTGGATCGGTTTTAAACGATTTTATTATTTCTAGTGATTCAAAAGTATTTAATTTTAGGCTATTTTCTACTTGATGTAATATTTTTACTCCCGAGTCTTTATTAAATTTGTGGTTATTTTCATTTAGATGGATAGCGAAATTGGAATTTTGGGTCTTATTAGTGTATGCTCTTATATGTTCATTTACTCTTTGATTTACTGATCGTCCGGTGTTTCCCGTGTATTTTGCTTCACAGTCATTACATTTAAATTCGTATACGCCGCTTTTTTGAAAAGGGTCTATTTTGTCTTTCGGTGAAGGGAAGTATGATGACAATGGCTTATCTATTTTAAATGCAGGGTTTAAACCTAATTTTTTTAATTCTTTCCCGACTTTAACGGATATTGGGCCGTAGTATGGTATCAAAATATATTTTTTAGGGGTAGCTTTATCCTCTGGGGGTGTTTTGTATATATTATTCATAGTTTTTTTATGTATTTGTTTTCTTAAAATATTATCGATTGTGGTTTTACTGTATCCGTTGTTGTTAGCTATAGTGTGAATCGTTTGTATTTCTTGGTTAAAATTTCGTTTATTTAGCGGTATATTTAAAAGCCGGTATATCATGCTATGAAATGCTGCGAGTTTGTGTGTTAGTGGTCTAGACTTTTGCAATTTAATGTCAGTCTGCATAAAACATAATTATTTTCAATTTAACAATAAATTCTATAAACAAGAAGAAGGATTACCAATGGGATCCCCTCTTTCACCCCTTCTGGCAGATCTTTTTATGGATAAATTAGAACGGAAAATCCTTCATTCAAAATTAGCTCAACACATCATATACTGGTATCGGTATGTTGATGACATAATTTGCCTATGGTCTGGGACGACCAGACAAATCAATAGTTTCTTAAACGAAATAAACGAAATCCACCCTTCAATTAAATTCACACTGGAGTTAGAGAACAATAAAACTTTAAATTTTTTAGACATAGAAATCTCCATAAACAATAAACAACACGAATTTAATATATACAGGAAACCCACACACACAGATGTAGTTATAGACAACAATGCCAGGAGACCACTAACACACAAACTCGCAGCATTTCATAGCATAATATACCGGCTTTTAAATATACCGCTAAATGAACGAAATTTTAACAAAGAAATACAAACGATTCACACTATAGCTAACAACAACGGATACAGTAAAACCACAATCGATAATATTTTAAGAAAACAAATACATAAAAAAACTATGAATAATATATACAAAACACCCCCAGAGGATAAAGCTACCCCTAAAAAATATATTTTGATACCGTACTACGGCCCAATATCCGTTAAAGTCGGGAAAGAATTAAAAAAATTAGGTTTAAACCCTGCATTTAAAATAGATAAGCCATTGTCATCATACTTCCCTTCACCGAAAGACAAAATAGACCCTTTCCAAAAAAGCGGCGTATACGAATTAAAATGTAATGACTGTGAATCAAAATACACGGGAAAAACCGGACGATCAGTAAATCAAAGAGTAAATGAACATATAAGAGCATACACTAATAAGACCCAAAATTCCAATTTCGCTATCCATCTAAATGAAAATAACCACAAATTTAATAAAGACTCGGGAGTAAAAATATTACATCAAGTAGAAAATAGCCTAAAATGAAATACTTTTGAATCACTAGAAATAATAAAATCGTTTAAAACCGATCCAGATTTTTGTTTAAATGATCAGATTAACATATCCAATAGCCCCATTTTAAAATTATTTCCCATAGGAACGAAAAAACCCAATGAGTCATAAGGGAAACCCCGTTGTAAATCTAAAACTTAACCTACCTGCCCCCCCCTTTTACTTCTCACAAATTCAGTGTTTTAGTTACCTCGAAGGTGAGTGCCTATGCTTGATTTCTTGTCTTATCTTTTTAAAAACCTTAGTATATTTAATCTATGTAACATAGTACTGATGTGTTGAAAATTTTATTGTATGTTTTAGAACTGAAGATGAATGTTTAGCATTCGAAACTAGTTTTCAAATAAAATAATCTCAATAGAAGTGGCAATTAATTCATCAATCCTAATTGTATTGATACTTCTATACCATCGTGCGTCATTCAAGTTAGTAATTATACCAATTTGTACACAAATATTTGAGCTTTGGAGCACCATTTAAACATCCAATTCATCTCGTATTCAATCCTTTGGAACTTATCGATAAAGATCTGCTGATTTATCCCAAACCAGATGCCTATCCTTTCATAGTAATCTCTATAACCATTTAAATTCACTAGTATCTCATCCACCGTATCCACAGCCTATTCCAGATAACCCTCCAAGGCATCTGAAAAGAAGATGACATCGGGACCTTCTCATATAGAAGCTTTATTAAAGTGCTACCAATAGTTAGCTGCTTTCCAAGTAATTGACATGTCATTATAAGCATTATTACAAAACTTACCCATTCCAACATATTCTGATGACAACCTGCGAATTGTCAGTCATTGATGATTTTTTATTGCTCTCTAATCCTTTCTGTCAGAGACCTTTTAAAAATAGAATCAAAATCGGAGAATAAAACAAATTCTCTAAACAAATCCAAAGTCTCAAAAAAATCACCTTCGCATTGTATTGTAAACCTAATAAAACCCACCCTTCTTATTCTTCTTATTCATTAATAATTCACTAATAAATACTGTCAATAAAGGTAATGAAAGATATATAAGTAATAAAGCAATATAAGTAATATGGGTTCGTGTCGTGACGAGCTTAAAGGGAAACAATAGTGCGCATATTGTCACTTTCTTTCCCAGTCGATTCTTAAGCTTTTAGTTTCTTCCCTATTATTCCTTTACATTGACAATGGTTGTCTGGTTTATGGTGGCGACTCAAAGGTTCTGAAAGACAGATTGAAGCGAATTATGAACAGCTTTGCCAGGTTAGTCATAGATATCTCGATGCAGATACTGTTTTTCAGATCTGACAGAATTTGACGACTTTTTTAGGCTGAAGGACATCCTTGGCCACTGTCCTTCCCCAATTAGAATTAGTTTTCGTCCTCAAGGATACTGTTTCAAGATGTTGGAAGGACATCTTTGAGCCATATACATATATTAGTTTTATTTCTTAAGTATAATGTTTTGAAATATTCCAGGATATAACAGTTTTTAAGTTATCCGAAGGATATTCCACCATTGTTGTCCTTAAGGATCCTATTTTGAAATATTTATTTATTTAATTATTTGTTATTCATAAAAGACTTGATCCTAGGATAAAATTATATTTCTATTATAACTATATTGATGAATCAAACAGTATTGAGCAAGATAAAGTTATATTTTAAGAGGGACGTATCCATTTCTCGCAACTTGTTTTATTCCACGGACATTTCTGTAACTTTTAGGGAAATTTTGCTGTTTGACTGGGCGAGTAATTGAGTTAAGAAATGTTAATTAAAAAGGCGGGAGCCGTCGCCTAGCTTCCCCTAATGGAGTTAGCCGAGTTATCCGCCGTCGGGAAGGAAACTCCCTATCTGATGAATGACCCCCCTCCCAGGCCAAAACGTGATTAATAGGCCAAGAAACAGAACAAAGCTGTTATTTCGGGGCTGGTGAGAGCTGGTGAGAGGTGGTTAACAGAACACTATTCTATCAACGACTCCCAGTTGGGAAGAGCTCTCTTTGTCCGCCCCATTTGATTATGCCTATGAGAAATGATCCTTTTATTCCAGCAAAGATGAGTTTTTGTACATGGAATTACAAATTCCGTTTTAGGGCCCTCTTAAAGACAAGTCGATTCGTCAGCTGTAGTACAAATGGAACTTGAACAATAAAACTATTAATTCTACTCCGTCCTGATATAAATTTGCTGGTTGCTGTTGTTGCTGTTAAGTGCTGGGGAAGGAAACGCTAACAAACAACTGTTGCCAAGACATTGCCAAATCATTGCTACTGCCCTGTATTCAACGGTGGACTTACTTAATATTTTTAATGTTCTAACTTCAAACCATTTTTTATTCCTTAATATCTCTTTGATTAATTGTAAGCCTTTATAAAATATATTATTTTCACTATTCTATCCGATTTTAAAGTTTCTCTGACATTTATTCATTCTTTGTAAATAAGAAAGTTTATAAATATATTTAAACAAATATGGAATAAAAGAAAACAGTTTTTTTTTTAATACTTCATTTTTATAGTAATATATTTTTTTTTTATACACCCGTGAACTATACCAACAAAAGTATAGTAATTGACATATCTGCCTAATATAACATGTATATAATATTGAAATGGTGTAAAAAAAAGGCAGATATGCTTATTACAAGCAAATGGTATCTGTGAGATATGTGCACCCGCCCTTGTTAGTCTAGGAGGCGCTAAGGTTAAAATTAGGGATTATCAATAGAAAATAACGATTATCATCGCTAATTCACAAAAATGGAGAATGGATGATAAAAATGCTTGTATCTATTCAATATTTATTCTAGCAGGCCTGTGCGCCTTGAATTCGGTTTTTACGATCATAGTAAATTTTTAGAGAGGGAAAGTTCTTAAGAAACTTTCTAGGAAAAACAATATTGTGACCGTTTAAAAAAATCAAAGAGATCTGTGAAACAGTTTCCTTATATCCTCCGCCACTTTAAAATCGATAAATATTTCAAAACATTATCCTCAAGGACAACAATGGCGGGAGTTATCCTTCGGATAACTTAAAAAACGTTAAATATTTTAACATATTACCTTTAAGGACGAAAACTAATTCTAATTGTGGAAGGAGAGAGTTGCCAAGGATGTCTTTCGGCCTCAAAAAATCGTCAGATCCTGGCAGAATGGAAGAACTGGTAATATAAATAATCAGTATTAGTAAAAGTTATTACTTACAGCCAATAAGTAATTTAAATAAAGTTGCAAAGAACATGCGGTGAATAGAATACCAATAAATGTATAGAAATCTAAATACGCAGAGGATGGCCTAGAAATAGGTGGTTGGGCCTGGTAGATATCTGATCTGGCAGAGCAGGGAAGAGCTCTTCCTAACTGAGCTCAAGAGATTAGCACTAGGCGAATAAGTGTTTAGGAAATTTGTACAGCCAACATTATGTACGGATTAGATACGAGTAATGTTAATATCAGTTTCTATTAATTATGCTAGTAAGTTTTTTTTATATAATTAATTTCTTCATAAAAAAAACACCACCGCATCAGAATACAAAAACAAATTTCAAAAATTACTCCGATCACTTCCGAACCACGTGGCCATATACACGGACGGATCGAAATCTGAAACCTCAACAGGTTCCGCCTTCATTACAGCAGATGCAACCTACAAAAAGAAACTCCACCCTCTTTGCAATAGTTATACAGCAGAACTAACCGCTATTTCTTCCGCTCTCTATTACACTATGACAAATACCGATGCGGATATAAATGATATTGCAGTAATATCAGATTCACTCAGTGCACTACAAGGCATTAATAATATGTATGCAACCCATCCAGGTATTCAACGCGTACAAGAATACTTAAAAATGCTTCAGGAAATCGGAAAGACGATCCACTTCATCTGGGTTCCAGGACATATTGGCATCACTGGAAACGAGATGGCTGACAGAGCTGCCGGCGAGGCGTTGTCTCTCCCAGGGAGAGGTACAGCTATTCTGACACCTTCAGAACTTGCGCGGCCACTAAAAGAAGAAGTGACCAAGAGATGGCAATCGATGTGGAACGAGAGCCCAACAAATAAAATGAAAAATATAAAAAAATCGGTTATGCCATGGACAACATCCAACCAAGGAAAACGTCGAGAAGAAGTAGTTATTTCACGCCTGAGGATAGGACATAGCCGATTGACACATTCCTACCTCTTCAGGAAGGAGTCACCACCACAGTGCCATACTTGCAACACTACTCTCTCAATAAAGCATATTTTCGAGGAATGCCTCCGATACAAGGCGTTGTTGCAGCAGCTGGGAGTGCCCCCAGAGTTACCAAAAGCCCTGAGAGATAACGAAGAGGACATCAACAAGGTGCTCGAAATTTCTAGCTCTCAGCAAGATGCTTGCTGAAATATAACGAGATACAAACCAAAGGGCGTTGATGACCACTGCAGTTTTATGCCCTATCAAAATTCAACAAACAAACAACAACAATTACTTAGAAAATTAATAAATATCAAATACTTCTAATAGTCTAAGAGCCAGAGCCAAAAAATGCTCTCAATTTATCAAGGCTGGTTCTTTGACAGTTGATTATACTCGTTGTGTACGCAAACATATTCTTGTCAGTCAAGTGTACGTTAAAACAGGTGCATCAGATGAGCCATCAAAGATGTTGAATCCACCGAGATAATGCACTGAATTTATTAAAGCTGAAAATTACTCTACAATTTCATTATTATGTACCAATCGAAGTTATTTCAGTCAGTCAGCTGAATATCGGAACAGAGCTGATCAGTCTACGAAAACAATAAATAAAAATTTACATCGATAAAACTACAAATAAAAATTTAAAATAAGGCTTTCTAATATTTTCAATTACAATAACGAGGAGCGCGCCAAATTTTTATTTAATTTTACTCTGATTGTTGGGCGCCGTACTACAAGGCAGTTGACCGAATATTTATTTATATTTAATAGATCAATATATCGACATACAAAAAAAAAATGAAAAAAAAAATTCAAGCTTAATAAACTAATTGCACATTATTCATTTTTAATACGTACCTTCGGGCAGATTGGCTAGCTGTGCTCCAATATTCACCTGATTGACTGAAATAACTATGATTTATACATAATAAAGAAGTTGTACAGTAATTTTCAGCATTAATAAAAGCTATAATAAACAATATTTAAATTTTGATGTTTGTTTTGGTATTTGTAGTTGTATATACAATCATATAAATAAAAAAGAAACTCTATTTTCTCAGTTATATAGATATGTTTAACTTTTAAATAACTATATGTTATAAATAAAATTGTGTTATTAAAAAAATATATAGACAATAACAAAATTTTTGTTTAATGCAATGTTCGTATTTTTTTAACTTCTATCCTTCATCTCCTCATAAATGCCATTATTACCATATACAAGAAATTACCATTTGACGATACCTGACAGATGATGTATTTTTTTTGCCAGGGATCAGTCAAACGAAAAAAAAACAAAAAACAAATTGCAGTTCAGTATTTCATAAATATATATATATTTTTTTTCATTTTTTAATGTCAGATTTGTTCTTACAATTTTATTATTTAAATATTTATATCTTTTTCTGTTTCATTTCATTTTCCCCATATGTTATAAACACAAGAATAAGTAAATTTACTGACAATACACGAAGAACCTGGTCTTATAGACACGACGGAGAGTAAAATTCAAAAATCTGCTGCATTCCCAACTTACATTTTGGAATTAATATAATCAAATTACTTTAATTAATAATTCAATTAAAATAATTATCAATGATTATTCTAATTAAACAAAGTTGAGAGAAAATATGGGTTTATAATGTGACAATTTTCATTTAAACAGATATAGCTCCGAAACGGTAGGTTCTAGCGACGAATAGTCCAAAAGAAAAAATATTTTCCGTTAAATTTCTGGATAGGAAACTACCATCAAATTTTCGAGCTTAGCAACACCAAAATAGCTAGATCGTGCCAAAATAAATGGAAAAAAAAACGCCAAATCAAAAAAGTATAGACCTCCTGCCAAAAGACATATCCATATTAAGAAAATAAAAATGTTTCTTTAAATCTTTAACCCTTAAGTCCGCGCGCCTAGTGGATTAACATAAGGTCGCGCGTTGCCGCACTTTAACCTAATGTAGGTTTTCTCCACATTTTTAAAGAAAAAATAGGTTTATTAAAAAATTAATCTGGTAAATGGTGGAACTTACTATATTTAATGTTTTTTTAATCCTCTGGTAATTATTTAATATTAACTAAATAAATATTAATACAACTTTAATATTTATTTCAAACTGTGCAATTACAAAATAAAACGGTGAAGATTTTTTCTTATTTCTCTGAATGAAATTATGAACCTAGGTCAGAAATTATTCTATTATGATTACACCTCGGATTTATCTTTTTGTCACGTGTCCTTTACCTCCTTTTCTTGAACTCCCGTTTTTTTTTTTTTTTTTTTTTTTTTTTTTTTTTTTTTATCGTACCTAGGAAGGTGTAATTTTTCTTTAGAAGTTCCTTTACGAGACTGTAACTGGTATACTAGTTGTCACACGTCAAGTTTCTATAGTAAACAGGCAGAAAGTCGAGCATCTACTATATCAGAAGGCCCGTTATTGATAGCAAATGAACCTTCAGGCTGCTTTCCACAATAAAACTCAAAATTTGATGTATAAAAACTTTCTTGATTAAAATTAGTAAGAAAAACATATTTTGAACAATAAAGAACATTTTATTCCCATTTTCGCTCATCAACTTCAACATAAAAATAAAAATTTTAAATTTACTTAGTCATAATACCGCGCGATAAGGTACAAAGTGCGCCAAATCGAAGAGACGTAGAAAAATAGCTATAGTTTATGTATTAATATTATGTAATATTATACCTTAACAATTCATAAGAGTCCCAATTGCATACTGAGAGGGTACCTAGAAGGTTAACCCTCCTCTTTACAGGTAGCTAAATATTAGAAGTGGCGCACTTCGTGCGCCGGGCGCGCGGACTTAAGCGTTAAAAATCACAATAAAGCTTATTGGTTGAAAGCTTAACATAAGACACTCTTTATTGTATAAGCTGTTCCTTGGCAGTGAAGAATAAGTTGTCCTAAAAAATATATATTTTATAATATAAACTAGCTGAAAGCACCCTGCTCCGCTACGGTTTAATATCATTAGGATTAAGGACAACTTAAATTAGTAAAAGTTAAGCTTAACGTTGATAATTATTATTACTTCAATAAACCTAAAGAATTCCATTCTTAAAATAATTTCAATAAGTAAATTTGACAATTTTAAAAAGTTAATTTTATATTATTTTGATAGTTCTCCAGTGAAGCTTCAAGACAGAACTACCATCATACCCAGCTCTGATACCAGACCATCAGCTTTTCTTAATAAGTAAATAAGGCTAAATTAAAGTAAATAAGGCTCTTCGCTCCACTAACATTTAGGCGTAAAAATCAGCTGCAGACAGAGTTTTCTTAAGTGATGTATTGGTGTTTGGGTCACGCTGAGGGATGTTAATACTGTACCTTTCTTCTCCATGGTAGAACATGATACGATACTAAAGAGAATCATACACTTGGTAGAACTATTGATTCTTATCTGTTTTTTTGTCCCTACATCGAACTGGCCTTACATGTCATCAGCAGAGAACATAAGTCTTTTAACCTCCTCTTTAACATAAGTCTTTTAATAGCTTCTCTTCACGAAACAACTCAAACTTGTAAGTTGTAAGTAACCTCTGCAGCTACCATGAGTTCACAGAAAATACCAATATTATAAGGTTTCGACATCGATCGTATTTTTGTTTGTTTACAACTATAAGGAACTTAAACGGTGGTCAAAGTTTGCGGCTTAAAGATCTAACCTATTTTTTAACTTAGCTTATATCCAAATACCGTATGATAATTAATCTTTTATTATTCACACAATAAAAAATGTAATCGCATTTTTCGCAAATTAGCCGCGATCCAGGCCGATTTTTTAAAATTCCTTTCTTAGCGAGCACCTACGGCCCTAGAGGAAGCTACATATCGAATTTCATTTCAATCCGTTAGGTGGTTTCTGAGATTTCGTGTTAAGTGAGTGAGTGGTATTTGACAAATATATAATAGATTATAAAATGAATTAAACAACTGATTTTTCTTTTAGTCCCACTTCTTCATCTCTGAAATCTCTACAATTTCAATTTGACAATATTTTACAACCAAACTTCTTTTACTTAACGTATTTTAGGAAACGAAATCGATGAATACGACATTTCTAAAGAAAACTAAATAGAACTAAAGAGTTCGGAATCCATTAGACTAGATTAATCCAGAGTGTCTAGTAGTGACTAGAGCACCGATGCAGTTAGACCCATCAATCCATCAATCGCCACTCTAGCCGTGAGCTGATAGGGATCGGGTGCCGTGCTTCCACTAACAGCTTAGCTTGGCGCAAACCGAAATCGATCCGAGTGGGAAAACGGGGTTTAAATTATCACACCAAAGTCTTCACTTTTAACTAATTAGAAGGAGTGTAATAAGAATAAAGTTTTGATGACTTGATATATAAGGCTTAATTATTCTAGTTTATGGTAGGGAGTCTTTCCTTCTCTCTTATTTAATACTAACGATGTAAATAAGCACTTAGTTATAAACCACTAAGACCTTAATTGAACACTTTTCTTATTGTATATAAAAAAGTATTCATTTTATTTTTACCTAATTAGATATAAAATAAATAAGGGTAAATAAAGAAACTCTCTTGAAATTAAAACAATCTTCATTTTGAGACATTTTTCCTTTAAGAATAATAGGAGAAGTAGATAGTTGGGGTATGCAGTCATACAGATACACATCAATTAAAAAATAAGTTTTTTAATTTTTAATGCCAACGTTTCAACTTGCATTGCAAGCCTTCATCAGGGCTAAAAGTTGAAAACAAACAGAAAGGTATGACTAAATAGTAGAGAGTATAAAAAACAAAGTTATGAAAAGAATAAATATATAAAAGTAAACACAATAACATAAAGGCAATATCTAAAAGTAAAGGAAACAATACATAAAGACTATTGAAATAAGATTAAAATTAAAAGGAGTGATAGATAATTAAAAAATTAATGAGTAAATTATACAATATAATTAGTAAATATAAAAACTAAGTAGATACAAAGTTAATGAAATATTAAGGACCAGTTAATAAGTTAATATCTAAAGGCCATGGAGAATAATGCATACAGATTAATGAATTCATTTAAATTGAAACCCCAACTATCTACTTCTTCTGATACTTAACAGTCTAACTATAATTATTACAAGGTATATAATTATAATTATTACAACAATGGCGGAAGTTATCCTTAAAAACCGTTAAAACAGCATCCTTAAGGACGAAAAAAACTAATAAAATTCTGCCTTCTTAAAACCACATCACAACAAAATCGCAAACAGTATTATAAGGACACTGTTTTACAGATCTGCCTGGATCTGACGATTTTTTTGAGGCCGAAGGACATCCGTGGTCACTCTCTCCATCCACAATTAGAATTAGTTATCGTCCTTAAGGATGCTGTTTTAACCCCCACATCGTACCTTTTTAGCAAAAAGAGTAAACGGGAAGGGTTTACGGGAAGGATTTAGCGTTGAAAAACTATCTCCAGCCTCCCGTAGAATGCGTTAACAAAGGCGGAATATCCTTCCGCCATCTTAAAACAGTTGAATAGGCTTATATTTCAAAAAAGTGTCCTTCTAAGGACAATAATGGCGGAAGTCCGCCATCTTAAAACCGTATCCTGGAGGACAACAATGGTGGAAGTTATCCTTCGGATAACTTAAAAACCGTTAAAAACATCTTTGAGGACGAGAATTAATTCTAATTGTGGAAGGATAGAGTTGCCAAGGATGGCCTCAAAAAATCGTCAGATCCAGGCAGACCTGTAAAACGCTCCTGCTATAAGGACACTGTTTTACAGATTGTTGTCCTCCAGGATACTGTTTTAAAATATTCAACGGTTTTAAGATGACGGACTTCCGCCATTGTCCTTTTAAGGACACTGTTTTGAAATATTTAACGATTTAAGATAGCGGAAAGATATTCCGACTTTGGTAAAGCATTCTACGGGAGGCTGGTAATTATTATAGTTATAAGGTAAGGTAATAACTATACCTCATCAATTTAAGAATAATATGAAGTTTTTATATAATATAAACTGTTTTCTAGTTTTAAAAATTTAAAACGGCAACATTTAATAGCTTATACAAACAGAAAAACACATGCCTACTAACAAAAATTTGAACGAATGTTCTAAAAACATGTGTGTGAGTGCTTTTTTCTGAGCTGTGAAAACTTTTTTCAATAACCCAGGGGAACGGATTGCTCCTCTCTAACCCTCTCACACATTCTCTGTCTAAAGACAGTACCATCAATGGATCTTTCGCTTATTCCTCCACTTTTCGTTGAAGATAATGTTGAAAATGTCGGGAATATTGAAGAAAAAAATTTCCACCTGTATTTTATGTTTATCACCACCCCATGCCCACGGATTATCTTAAAATCAGTTTAGACTAAGGACCAAAACTAGGATACAAGTTACAAGTATAAGATTTCTGTTTTTTATTTACGAGTAACAATAAAATAATTATAATAAGAGTTAATGGACGGACGTTTACAATCTTGAAACCGAGCTGGTCCCCGTAAAATCATGTACCATGTTAAAATGGAAATCAAATTCCAATTAAAAAAAATAAAATACATGGCCCCTTCAATTTATAGTACCTACTTGCCCCCGTTTTAGTTGTGCTTTGCGGTACTGTAGTCCTTCAGCGCCGTGCTGCTTATTCAACATGGCTTTAACAGATGCTTGGTTTCACAATAATAGTTCCAACTGATTAGAATGACCTGCTTGATCATGTCTTGAGGAGTTCTTGAAAACTGAAATCTGTCTTTATCTCTCTCTTTCGAACAGAACAGCCTATTTTTCTCTACCAGGAAACTTTTGTTAAATTATAAATCGGGTAATATATAACTTTGCTATGGTGGCATTAATAAGTCACCTTTATACATATTATTCAATTAATTATATTCAATATTATACATTATTTACAACATAGAATGATAAAAATTATATTATATTTAATATTTGTACAATAATTTTATTATACAGAGTTGTGTAATAATTTTAATCAGTAAGGTATACCGAATAGTTGATCTAGTAAAGATGTGGATATTATTTATTAATTTTCCTTTTACTCCACAGTTACTTCATGGATGCTGGGATATTCCCTTTCTTTATTCTTTATTAATTAACACAAGAATACATCATTAGGAAGGTGATTTGTATTAGAAAACAAATACATACGTGTAATGAAATACTCTTACTTACAAGTAAGCACTGTTAGAAAGATATTTGGGGGAAGAAAAAAAAAACGCTTATATTAGGTGCTACTGATGTATGGCTTGTAATCAATAACAAAAAAGGAAATATATAATTTCTAGCAGGAACGGAACTAGTTTCAATTATACAGATATGGCGAGTATTAAATTCGTAAACTTAAAAATTTTTAAATATATTAGCAAAATGTAATTCAAAATCAAACGAAGGTGGAATTAATGAAAAAAAATGTGTGTTACTTATCAGTGGAAAATTAAACATATAACGTAATAAGAAAAAATGTTTTTATTATTTACAATTCTAAGATTTCACAAAAGCTAAATCTCAAATTAATGTTTACTTTTCAATTCCATAACCAACGGCAATCATTGGTTCTATTTTTTTTTCAAACCAAATCAAATTTGAGCAGAAAAGGGCGATAATTGATTCTCAGAAAATATATACACATATATGTAAATAATTTTACTTGGAAGCAAAAATATAATGCAATTCTCTTCCCGTTTAACCTTTTCCAGAAAAAGCCGACCAGTCAATCTTTCAGTCACATGCCACGTGTTTCACAAAATTTGTAAGAGAAAATGCAAACTTCGTTCCACGAAAGGTGGCAGTTAATTAATCCATGATTGGAGCATTTTTGTAATTATTATCAGTCAAAATGATTTATATTAACGAAACAAATCGGTAAATGAAATCTAATTTTTTTTTTTAATTTATCTAGCTTTTTTGATCAGAAATTGCTACTTTTTTTTAGAAAATTCAGTATGCACAAATTTTTCTTGCTTTAATAAATGAAAAAAAAATGCATTGTGAATCCTATTAATTTACTCTATATTTTGAGATTCTTTTAATTATTTTTTTATTCGTATGTATACATCATTATTTAAATATTTTACCAAAAATATAGTGTAATTTATAAACTGCCCACTTAGCGTAATCCTGAGTGTCTAGTTTTTATAAGATTAAAAGTTCTTTATTCATTTGTGGATTTCATTAGGGAAATATTTTTTTTTATAATTGTTGCAATTTATTTATTTTTAAACGAATCTATTTCAGCTCCACTCTTTCAGCCAGGCATACATTACTAGGAAACGTAGCGTCAGTAAAGTAGAGAACGCATTAATTATGACTGATTTTTTAAAAAAAATATTATTTATATGTAAGTTATCTTCAATTTAAAAGTAAAGACTTTTTTAAAAAAGAAGTTTATTCAATAAAAGTTACAATATCAGAAAGAAGAGTGGCGTGGAGACGGCTCTGGATGTACTGAGAGAGAATTACAAAATTTCTTGAGGTTTATAAAGGGTTACAATGGCTTCTTCTAGGAAGCTTTATGCTAACATTACAGTTCACAGGAGAGCAAGTTCCCACGAGGGGTTTCTAAGAAATAGATTACAATGGTTAGGAGTCAAAGCTTAAAATTAAAAATATCTAAGGAAAAATATATAGTGTAACTCCTCCCCACCTAGATACGAATTTCACTGCTTTGGGTGAAATGAGTTACAATTCTAGTTTTGTAAAAATAATAAATAAAAGTTACAAAGGTTAATATAAAGATGATAATACAAATAAAAATTATCCACAAAATAATTATGTGTAGAGTGTTAGAGTTATAGGTATGTTTTGTTGATACAAGATGTGAAAGATGTGAGGTTTGTAATTCATGAAATTTTAAATTTTTAATTTCTAATGTAGTGTTTAAAAGCTGTGAGGCTTGAATATTTAAAGTTTGTTTATCAAACAATGTTAGAGAACCATGAGTTTGACTGGATGAAAATACAGTTTTATTATGATACAAAATTGAATTAAAGTTTGTTTTAACTAAATAAATTCCTGTCATATGATAGTTTACTGTTTCTTTTTCTTGTTGAACTTGAAGATCATCCGGGTTGTAAAATGCTATGAGAATGTAGCGTGTTCCTGGGATTTCTTCGATGTGGTTTTCTTCTTGATGTAGACGTGTGTAAAGACAATTTACACTGGATGATTTTTGTAAAATATCTTGAATACATAAGTCATCGTGGTGAGATAAGTCAGCTGTATGACAGTGGTGAATGCTGTTTCTTTTGATACATTGATGATTAAGAAATTTAAAGTTGTTATTAATATTTAAGAGATATTTGAACTTTGGAATTATTGTTATGATTTCATCCTTTACAATAGATGGAATGGGGTATAAATTATACAAACTATAAACAGTTTTTCTTCAAAAATTGGAAGTGCTAAAGTATAAATAATCTCATTTTCATGCAAAGCACATTGTACAGATATTGTGCGTTCTATATCTAGGATAAATTTAAATTGAAATGGATAAAGAAATTTGTTATTGTAATGTGGAGCTATCTTTTCTAATTCTTGAAACAATGTTTTGTATTAATTATAGCTGGATGTAGAATATTTAATTTACAAAATGTTAAAGAAGTTTCTATATCAGAAATAGTAGTAGAAATTAAAGAGAAAATAAGTTGGATGTGATCTAATAATTCTTTAATTGTTAACAAGTTAACTACGGTTCCTATATCATTAATTTTTCGTGCAATATGCAGCGTATTCTCTTGTATGGTTTTAATAGTATTATTAAATTGAGTAATTAAATCACTGTTTATGGAATATTGGTTATGTATTTGGTCAACAATCTGGTCCTGATTTTCTTTAAGAGTTTTCATTAATTCAGAAAATTCTTTTTTATCATACGCATCTAAGTTACCGGTTATACCTTTTATAATAGTGCCTAAAGCGTTTATTAATCCTCTTTTAACTCGGTTATTCCTGGTATCATGTAGTTTAATATTATTTATTTTTTCGTTAATTATAAATCTTGTACTGTTAATTATATTAATGTGAACTTTTAATTCTTTTAATACTGAATTGTTATAATGTGATTCATTTAGGTAATTTTCAAATTGCCAATTTACGAAAAGATATTCCGTAAATAGTGGTCCTAAGTCTAAGAAGTGTATTATTGTGTGTTGGGATGTTTGCAATTTAGCGTGTCCTAGGTTGATAGGTATGACGCCGAGGTTAGAAGTAACATTGTATTTTTCCATAATTTGCTTTCTATCATCCCTGCAGTGAGAGTTTTTTATACTAACCTAAAAATTAAATTATATTAAAATTAAAGTCTAATCATTTAATTATACTATTTTATTGTATAAAAATATTTTCCATAATTTGGCTTATAATGCCATCTCTTAAACTAGTAAGAGTTCATATTCCCTGATTGTTTTTGCCTAACTCGTTATGGGATTTCGTTTGGCAATGTTTTTATTCATCCTGTTTATCAACAATAATTATTCTTTTTTTGCATCATTCTTTATTTTTTTTTTTTTTTTTTTTATTATTGTTATATAGTTTGGGCATTTTATCTGCCATCTTTTCACATCAATATAAGTCGTATCCAGCGACCTTATTGTGTATATTAATTGTATGTTATTTATATTAAATTAGTTTTAAAGGATTCCGATCATGAAATCGCAATTTTTTTTTTTTTCATTTATCTAGCTTTTTTGATCAGAAATTGCTACTTTTTTTTTAGAAAATTCCGAATGTTTAAAATATTTTACAGTAATAATATTTAACTTTTGGTTCAACGAATTCTTTAATTAATTTTATTATATCTTGTGCACAAATTTTTCTTGCTTTAATAAATGAAAAAAAAAAATGCATTGTGAATCCTATTAATTTACTCTATATTTTGAGATTCTTTTAATTATTTTTTTATTCGTATGTATACATCATTATTTAAATATTTATCGGACCAAAAATATAGTGTAATTTATAAACTGCCCACTTAGCGTAATCCTGAGTGTCCAGTTTTTATAAGATTAAAAGTTCTTTATTCATTTGTGGATTTCATTAGGGAAATATTTTTTTTCATAATTGTTGCAATTTATTTATTTTTAAAGGTCGATTGTTGAAAAGAATCTATTTCTGCTCCACTCTTTCAATGATTTGTTGCCAGGCATACATTACTAGGAAACGTAGCGTCAGTAAAGTAGAGAACGCATTAATTATGACTGATTTTTTTTGGGGTTTTAAAAATGACGATCCGAATTTTTTTATATAATTTTTATATATATATATATATATATAATATATATATATATATATATATATATAATTTATACTGTATAAAAGGACAAGCCATTTAATTTGCGATCAACAACTATGAAATCTACTGAACCAGTTTCAACCAAATTTTAACTACATCCTCTTTATAGTTCAAAGAAGGTTTACCAATAATATAATTCGCTGATTTTTAAATTAATTGTTATTAAAAAGTTGGAATTATTGATTCCTGTTTTCCTTTAAGATATAGTGGATAGATCACTGGAGAGAAGTTTATTAGAGCAATACTACACACCTAGGAGACTGGTCGCGAAGGAAGAAATTGCATTTTTGTCACTTTGGCAAGATGTCGATAGCAATAACTTAGGATATCTCCTTCCTCTCTCAGTTATTTTCCTCATTTTGCTCGTGACGTTGAGCTTCCATCTGAGGGTTAAGTATTACAGAAATTACTTCAGTTATATAATGATGTATATTTTTATTTCATTGCAACATTTTGCAATATTTTTTTTTTTTTTTTTAGTTTGGTAGAATAGTTATAGGAGGAAACTTAGAATTTTTAATGGTACTTTTGTCATAAATATTAATACATATTGTATATAGATCCTAAAATATAGCATACTCTTAATTAATTTTAGTTTAATTTTAATTAATTTTTTTACACTCAGTAATTAGTAATTGTTTTTATGCTTCTTATCAATCTCTCTTAATGGATAATCATCCTATCACCCTGGCAAACGAAATTCACTACTTTGGACTTGCATTTGATAGAAGAATGACTGGGGCCCACACGTAAAACAAAAGCGTCTCAGTTTAAACATAAGTCTAAAACTTTTTATCCAATACTACAAAAACGCTCGATGTGGAAATATGGAGGTGAAACATGGTTCTGAACAAAAAAAAAAAAAAAAAAAAAAAAAAATCAGAAAATATACTCAATCCCTGGGAAAGGAAGGTGGTGAGGAAAATATGGGGTGGAGTTTCCGAGAACAAGTATTGGAAAGAGAAAAAATAATGAGGAAATCGTGACTCTATTTGGAGAACCCGACATCGTTCCATTATTAAAAAATAGCGCAAACAAGGTGGTTAGGTAATTTAGAAAGAATGGCCGGCCAAAGGATAGCAAAAAAGATGCTCTACGGGAAACAGGGTGTCAAGAGAAGGATTGGGCTTCTTCAGGTCATATGGCAGGACGATATGGAGGAGGATCTAAGGCGGTTGGGAGTTCAGGATGGAGAAGGAGGGCGCAGGATCATGGAGATTGTTTGGCTGTTGTGTAAGTGGCCTGGGTTCTTGTGGGACCGTATTGCAGTAACAATAATAATAATAATTATTATTATTATAATCTATTATATATTTGTCAAATACCACTCACTCATTTAACACGAAATCTCAGAAACCACCGAACGGATTGGAATGAAATTCGATATGTAGATTCCACTAGGGCCGTAGGTGCTCGCTAAGAAAGGAATTTTAAAAAATCGTCCTGGATCGCGGGTAATTAGCGAAAAATGCGATTTCAATTTTTATTGGGTGAATAATAAAAGATTAATTATCATATGGTATTTGGAAAAGCTAAGTTAAAAAATGGGTTAGATCTTTAAGCCGCAAACTTTGCTCACCGATTAAGTTCCTTATAGTTGTAAACAAACAAAAATACGATCGATGTCGAAACCTTATAATATTGGTACTTTCTGTGAACTTATGGTAGCTGCAGAGGTTACTTACAACTTACAAGTTTGAGTTGTTCCGTGACGAGAATCTATTAAAAGACTTATGTTAAAGAGGAGGTTAAAAGACTTATGTTCTCTGGTGATGACATGTAAGGCCAGTTCGTTGTAGGGACCAAAAACACATAAGAATCAATAGTTCTATCATGTGTATGATTCTCTTTAGTATCGTATCATGTTCCACCATGGAGAAGAAAGGTGCAGTATTAACATCCCTCAGCGTGACCCAAACACCAATACATCACTTAAGAAAACTGTGCCTGCAGCTGATTTTTACGCCTAAATGTTAGTGGAGCGAGGAGGTAAAGAACCTTATTTACTTTAATTTCGAAATCCGCTCAACCAATTTATGCTTGATATGTACGCAAAAATAGGAACAGAAAGACTAAACTTTCTTCAAAAAAGTTGAGAAGTTGAGACTATATTCACTTAAAGTATGCCAAAAGAAAAGCTGATGGTCTGGAATCAGAGCTGGATAAGAAGGTAGTGCTGCCTCGAAGCTTTACTGGAGGACTATCAAAATAATATAAAATTAACTTTTGCAAATTGTCAAATTTACTTATTGGAATTATCCTAAGAATGGAATTCTATAGGTTTATTTAAGTTAAGTAATAATTATTATCAACGTTAAGCTTAACTTTTACTGATTTAAGTTGTCCTTCATCCTAATGATATTAAACCGTAGCGGAGCAGGGTCCTTTAGGCTAGTCTATAATAAAAAAGATTTATGACAACTCCAAGAAGAGCAAACAATTTCCGAATAATTAATTATTAGGCCGACTTAAAAAAAAAAACCAAAAAAAAAAAACCCGATATGTCCAACAAAAAATAACTTTTTCTGCTTCTGCAGGCATTCATTGAAATTGCAAATTCACAAGTTGAAGCCCACTCCAAAAACAATATTTTTTAAATTACTAAAATTACTTAATTTTTTGGGTTTTGATTCAAAATTACTCAAATAATAATTTACCTGGAAAATGTAGATCGCGATAAAAAAACTAAATACCTTTCTTTAAAAAAAAAATATCATTACCATAGAACTCAATATAAAAATGAGCAAAATGAATACAAATAAAAAAAATATAATAAACATTAAATAAGGGTAGTGATGTGGACCGGAAATATTCCAAGAGGGAGAATGAGAATATTACTGGGAACATTTTATTGATCCAGGAAGATTCCCTAAAATTAGAAATTTATAAAACTTTTAAGATTTTGAATGCTTTAACACTTACAAACAGTTAAAGAACCTCAAAACTAGATTAACTAACAAGGGGACGTTTGCAGTTGTAACTCACAGATTTGAATGCCGATTTGTGTGTGGGTAGTAGGGACCTATAATAGTGCAAAACTAGAGTTATAGCCGTCAATGGGCATTAGGAGCCGAGATAAAAAATAAAATATGAAAATCACGTTTTATTTTTTTTCTCAGCTCTCAGTCAAGATAGAGAAATGATTATTTCACGTTTAATTGCAGTTATGTGTGTTATTTAATATAAAAATACTTCCGTTATGCTCAAGAAACTACACGACCATAGGGTGCTCAAAAACTTTTAAAAAAGTGGAATTATTTTTTCATGAACAACTGACCTCAAATCTCGATTTAACGCACCAGAAAAACAATATTTTATAAAAAGTAATAAAAAGGGTTGGCTAATTTTAAATATATCTTTTTTATATCCTTAAATTTATATCGACATTTACAACCATGAATCCTTTAGGAAGCTATAAAACCATGGTCTCAGGTCCTGATCCCCCACAGTCATCAAGTAGGCTCGGGCGGTGGATAGACTTAACAACCTCCTCGGCTTGTCTCTTCTCTTTGGTAGTTCTTTCACGTTGCTACTTGAGATTCAGGAGTAAAAAGTTTAAGAAATGCTGTTTGTGTTAGCTCTAGGGTGTGAAGACATTATGGTGATCGAGCGAGGGTTAGAGATTCACAAGTGTCAATTTAATTTTTTTAATAGCAAACATTTAATTAAATGTGCGATCCCCCACTCTTTAGAATACAATTACTGCAGGTTAAATGATTTAATCATAGCTAAATTCAGTGGCTAAAAACAAACACTAAATGGATTAGATTTTCGAAGCTGCGTTTTTTTTTGTTTTTTTTTAATACGCTTTTATTAACTTCACCTGTATGTAACGGAATCTTGCATCGTGATTTTCACCAATAAAGATTATATAGTATTATTTATATAGTAAGAGTATATGGTATTAATATTAAATAGTATAAATTAAACTCTAGGCGATGTATGTTCACAAATTGAGATCGTGCCAATTGCAAATGCAATTTGGAGGAAGCAGGAATAAGAAAATATAAAAATGAAGATGTTGAGATAAATTTTGATTTAGTAAAGGTTTGTAAAACTATATTACCTATGCACTCGAAATATAGAAAGGCCCTATCGTCCAATATTGTACAATGATATAAACTCCAGTATGATGAGGTCTAAAAAAATATTCGACTTTCTTTAGGCGGATCAGATATTTAACGAACGAAACATTAGAACAATATTTTAAAGTACAATCCCACCAATGAGAACAAAAACCTAATCGAACTTTCCTTGAATAAGGAATTCTGAAGTTCCTTTGTAGCCATCTGCCGAAAATATTACTCTCCATGGCAAATATTGACGCATTTGCAACTAGGTATATTTGTCAATTTTGGCAAAAATTAGTTAGACCTTATCCTTAAGGTTAAATTTCGCTCAGTAACCATTTCCATGGCTAGATTAAAAAAAAAAAATAATATAAAAAAATTCTATTAATCAGCTCTTTTCAATGCTGTAAACCGGCGAAATGGATTCATCCGTAACCTTTTTTCATTTTTTTCTCGTTTAACCTAAAGCAATAAACGCATTTTTTTCTTCAATTAGATGATGATAATAATATAAATGAATCATTTGTTTGCATCTCCTATAAAGGTAGGGAAATATAATATGAATATTTATAGCGCAACTCCTAATTTATTTATTTAGCTCATTTGACTAAATGTTTCGGATCTTTAATCCCATCCTTTAGGTTTCTCATTTGCTGTGGTTTATTCACATTGCTCACTATCCTAATATAGGTCTATATTAACTCTTATAGCTCAGTGAACTAAAGTCCCGAAACATGTAGTAAACAAGCAAAATAAATAAATTAGGATTTGTGCCAAAGAATTTTATATCAAGAACCAAATTTCCTTCTAAATAAAATTGTAATTAAGTTAGAAAATATGACTTAGGAATTTTGGTTTCTTAAAGGGCGATATATTTCGTACTGTGTAAAGATTTAGTTATTTCATTATAAATATATTTCGATTAATTCGCTAAATGTTTAAAAAAATAGCCCAAAACGAAAATTTCCTTAGGGTAAGAACTACTGTTTTAAAGATCTGCCAGGGTTTGACGATTTTTTGAAACCGAAGGGCATACTTGGCCACTCTCTCCTTCCACATTTAGAATTAGTTTTCTTACTTTTATTACTTAAGGATGCTGTTTTAAGATGGCGAAATTTAACGATTTTATTAGATTTTCGTCCTTAAGGATAATATGATGAAATATTTAACGGTTTTTAAGTTATCCGATGGATAACTTCCGCCTTTATTGTCCTTGAGGATACTTTTTTGAGATATTTAACGATTTTAAGATGGCGGAAGGATAACTTCCGCCATTGTTGCCCTTATAACGACACTATTTTGAAATATTTATATTATATATAATATACGAATACGTATATTTCGTACGTGGCGACGCACAGTGGGGCCATTCGTGAATCTAGCGGGACAAAAGTCTGAAAGCGATCGTATCGATAATTTAATATTTTTTTATCATCCAGAACAACTTGAAATGATTAAAACAAGGCTATTGAAAGGTTGATAAAACATTTAAAATTTTTTTTGTGACTTGTTGTTTTATTAAGAAAAAAAAAACTTCACAAAACCATTTATTGATTTATCGATGATTATATAAATTGAATTTTTTAAAAATGAATATACCTACTTTATGATAATAATGTCAATATTATGACTGGAAAAACACCTCTGTAACAACTAACAATTTCTCTGAAGTTTTGTTCAGTAATAATAAATAGAATTTATAATATATATAAATCAGGACAATGTGTTATCAAACTATAAGCTTTAACACTTTAATACTTAATTTATATCTAAAAACGAGCAGAACTCGAACACATTATATTGTTGTAAACTGAAAAGAAAATTATAGTCTATAGTGATTTGTCATCTTTGATCGAGATTATCACTATTATCACTATGCTGTTCAAAAAGTAAGGGTACCATACTCGTATCTGGGTCTGATATTACAAGCAAATTGAGGACACTATTACCTAAAGTCGTATTTTTCTCTGGTAGTAGTCCGTATCAGGTAATTAAAGGATCAGACGAAATAAACAAATTATTCATTATGTCGGTATTGGTTACTGTGCGAGACACATTCCGAGGAAAATGTTCCCTGTATCTTTTTATCTCTTTGTGTTGGCTTTTTTTTTCTTCCTGGGAATTATTAAAACTGAAACCTCCAGCCCGTAACGCTTCAGCCAATTCCAATCGCGCAACTGAGAGTACTCCGCCTGAAATAAAATTTTTGGTGCTACTGAAAACGGGCAAAAACAGGCAGCCAAATACAATATATTCACTTACATTAAATGTCCCCAAACACACAGAACCATAATTGAAGACCTACGTTCACCTACCTGAAAAGTTCCAGATTAAAATATGAATATGTTTTTTGACTTGTGGACTTTTTAATTGACGTACCATCTGAGTATCTAAAATGCCGTAAAATTAAAAATAAAGTGTACTAATAATGAGTATTATGAATCCAATTCATCGTTAAATGTAAAAAAATAAGAAAACTTATTACGATGTTCACTGTCGAGAGCTTGAAAGAATACTAACTTCATTCTTAAATCGTACATAATTAAAGTGGTATTAGTTTGTTAATTATTAAATCGCTTTATTGACATTTCCTCAGCCTGATTCACTTCGTTTCATGTCTTCCGACATTTATCCTGTTAGATCAACCACTTTCTGCATCAAAAAATCAAACTTCATTTTTGGACTTTTGTCCCGCTAGATTCACGAATGGCCCCACTGTGCGACGTTTCGTGACTATATTGTCTCATAATCATGCCAATGTTACTGGTGGATATGGCATCGACTGACAACTCTAACAATTCTAGTACACAACTGACACAGGTCAGTACTTTTATACAGGTGCTTTTTTCTAACTCCGTCTTCTTGGATGTTTATTATCCACCTTCAGATGGATGTTTTCTAAGTTTAGCACCTTTATTTATATTAAAAAATATATCACCCAAACATCAATAGATAACAACTAAATAAATGGACTAAAACGAAATTGATTCATTTTAAATTCATATACAAACATATAGTCATTACCACAATTATTTATTAATTTATTAACAACAAAAAACCCAATGGCGATTGGGCAATTCCCGATGGCTTTTTTTGCTGCAATGATTGGTGTTGGTTGATTTTAGGTTGATTTAATTTTAAGACCGTTGATGAGGCCTGATCATATTATCTAAACTCTCCATAGGGATCTTTACTCCACACTGGGAGCGATGGTACTTTGCCTTTTCGTCTACGTTAACACTGGGTATCTTCAGGAGAAGAGATGGTATGTCACCTGATTAATGAACATATCCAAACTTTACCGAGGTTAACCGAATTTAATAATTATTATTAAATAGAATAAACGTGAGTTATGTAACTAATAAATAATCAACAATTAATTGAAATGTAAAACAATCAAAAGAAGACATAATAGATATAAATTCACTAATTACGGTAGTTTTCCCAGTGTAAATATCCAGCTATTTATCACTGTTGCTTGTGACCAGGCTTTCTTTCTAGTGATCTTGGGATGAAGCTTAGGAGACTGATGAACTGTTTCATTGGATTTATCTTCGGGATCCACAGGCTGTCACACGTTATTGCCGATATTCTGAGCTTGGATGGCTTTTTCCTACATCCCAATACTTTTTGGATATTTTCCTATTCCAATCTCTAAAAACCAAAAAACCTTCCTATATCGGGGTCACCCGTGGTGTAGTGGTTAGCATAGCAACCTACTTAACCCAAGATCGCGGGTTCGCAGCCCGGCAGATGACCTTTTTAAAGGGAGTAAAAAATCGTTAGCTATGCCGTCCTTCGAAAGGGACGTAAAATGGGGGTCCCGAGCCTGTGCAATGTCAGGTACTCGTTAAAGATCCCAATCCTAATTATACCTGGATAGGCAAAATTTAGGACTCCCACCGTAGCATCGTCTGATTAGCCATAGCAGCATAAAGTGACGTTAAACGAAATAAACAAACAAACAAACCTTCCTGTATTCTTGATTTATTAACTGTGCGTTATTCTTTCTACCTCCTAACACCAGATCCCAACCTTTTAACCTGTCCATCTCCTCACATAAAACTGCCTCCTTTGACAGATCCTTCATCATTCGTGCTAAATCCTTTTGGAATTCCCTTGGGGGGACAGCAAGTCTTAGCATAAAGTTTATTTTTTCATTGCATTTCATTATCTTAGACCTGCTCTGCCGGCTAGTTCACCTTATACATAATGATAAACCCAAATGACACTAATTTATTAGTTATAAGAATAGTCCAAAAGAAGATAAACCTATGAACAATGAACCCCCTGAGATGTGTGTTGATCAATTCATGAACCGAATCCACATAGCGGAGTATTAAAGGGAATTACAATTCCATCACCTGGATGGGTTAACAATGGGGTTAGTGTAGCAATCATATCACAAAAGCTCAACTCCGAGAGACACGCCCTTTCAGCGGTTAATTGCCGGCCGTGGAGCGGAGATGTGTGTAGTATTATTAGTTCCTCTATGTCCTCCATTGTTCCCATATCTCACAACTACGGAGGCTTACTTTGTTGAACAATCACCCGGATTATTCTACATCAAACAGCTTAATATTACTCCTCTGTGTGAACACCCAATCGTTTAAACAATAATAATAATAACAAATTATTAAATAAACGAACTACCATACTTATTCGATTCATGTATAATCAGGTGCATGAAAGAAAGAAGATTGCCTTTCTATTACAAGACTAAAGCGACAAAAACCCACCCGTCGTTACAGACTACTTCAACATTTACTAGACAAACGATCAAACCTCCCAATTCATTACAAAAGACTTATTTACATGACTGTTATTAGACCTATTTGGACGTACGGAGTCGAGTTTTGGGGCTCCACTAAACCATCAAATTCATCTCGTATTCAATCCTTACAATCCACAATCCTTCGAAAAGTCCTTAATGCTCCTTACTTTGTCACCAATAAACTTATCCATAAAGATCTTAATGTTCCATATGTTGCTGATTTAGCCCAAACCAGATACCTATCCTTTCATAGTAAGCTCCATAACCACTCAAATCCATTAGTATCTCAAATTGCTTCCCAGTCCATTTCCGATAATCCTCCGAGGCGTCTGAAAAGAAGATGGCCTAGAGATCTTCTAGTGGACAATATTATTGAAGTGCTACTGATGAGTAGTTATTTTCAAGTTATTACATGCCATTGTAATCGTTATCAGCTCATTTACTTGATGTACATATTTGTATAGTTGTAAATCTCAATAAATTGATATTTCTATCGAAAAATGTAAATACAGTAGAGGCTTACTAATATAAGCTATAAAGCGAACAAGTTTATTTGTTTATTTCGTTTAACGTCACTTAATGGTGCTATGGCTAATCGGACGATGCTACGGTGGGAGTCGTAAATTTTGCCTATCCAGGTATAATTAGGATAGGGATCTTTAACGAGTACCTGACATCGCACAGGCTCGGGACCCCCATTTTACGTCCCTTCCGAAGGACGGCATAGCTAAGGATTTTTTACTCCCTTTAAAAAATCCTAAGGTCATCCGTCGGGCTGCGAACCCGCGATTTTAGGTTTAGCAGGTTGCTATGCTAACCACTACACCAAAGGTGACCCCTAAAGGGAACAAGGAGTAGGGTAGAACAGCCAAAAGTTCACATTCACCGAATGTTACGATAAAACATATTATGTATTATAAATATATTAAAAGTTATATATTATCATTTAAATGAAATACAAATTTTACGTTATATACACTTATATAATAATATGTTTGCATATATATGTTTTAACCAGCAATTTATCTATTTAAGCATTGGCCGTAGGAGCACTATATTAACATGAATAAATCTTTTGGCTGGGTGTCTAACAATATTTTCAAAGTCCAAAATGTAACAATTTGACAAGCTTTAGGACTGTTGGTAATGCTCGGATCGAAAATTTATTAGGAAATTTCTGATCATAAATTTAATTGTTTGTTATATAACATTTAGGCTAGGACCTTCTGTATAGGAGCTTTATTGGATTAAATGAAAAAAAATAATCATTTTTGCCTATTTTTTTTAATTTTTAGGTCTTTTTTGGCACCCTCTAGCTCCGTTGGTGTGGCTCTTCTCGAAAATTTGACGGCAGTTCCCTTGTCAAAATTTAATGGAGAATATTTTCTGGTTTATATCATTTGTTCACTAAAACCTACTGTTTAAGAGCTATTTTGGTTTGGATGAAAAAAGGCAGGTTGTAACATTTTTTTCAAACTCAAAAATGTAAAAATTCTGACAGGCACTAGCTTGATGTACGAGCATCTCGATCTCGTAGCTTAGATCGAAAACTTGCTGGTTTTCTTATCATAAAGGGGTTAGCGGAATACGATAGGTCTGGCACCCCCACGGATTTTATTCAATCGAACCCTAAACCTTGAAAAGGGTCAAAAAAATTTTTTTGAGATTTTTTCCGACCCCCTCCCTCCCCCTAAAACCTCATAAGGGGAAAAACTTTTTTTTTTATATTTGAATTTTTTTCGAGAGTTCAAATTAATTTTTAAGCGGTTCCAACGCAAGTAAAATTTTGTTTGGGATGTGTAGATATTCCCCGAATTTTTCAGATTTTATTTTAATGTAAAATTGAATGAAATATAGTTTTATATCCAAACAAAAACGTAAAAATGGGGATGTTTCAGTAAAAACTCAATGGTATTTCGGTGCAGACTCAATGAAAAAAAACGACCTAAATAGCATTGAAATATACACTCTTCCTCTTCAATATGGCACCGATAAACTTAAAATTGGTTGCTTCTAGTCCACATTTTAAGTTTTAGTAAAACGTAAATTTTAAATTATGCAATTTAGACCTACAGAATACGTCAATATTTAATTAAATATATGAAAAATAGTTCATATATGGGTTTTCGAAGTCGCTGATCACGAATTTGATATATTTATAATCAGAAACACAATTTTGTATTTGACAGCTGTCAATTGTCAAAATATATTTTTTACATCAAATTCGTGAACAGCGACCTCGAAAACCCCTTTATGAACTATTTTTCATGTATTTAATTAATTAAATATTGACTTATTCTATAGGCCTAAATTGCATAATTTAAAATTTACGTTTTACTAAAATCGATTTGTCGCTGACTACAAGCAACCAAATTCAAGTATATCAGCGCAATATTGAAGAGAAAAAGTGTATCTTTTTTCATTGAGTCTGCACCGAAACTACTGAAACATCCCGATTTTTACGTTTTTGTTTGGTTATTAAGCTATGTTTCATTCAATTTTACATTAAAATAAAATCTGGAAAATTCGGGGAACATCTACACATCCCAAACAAAATTTTACTTGCGTTGGAACCGCTTAAAAATTAATTAGAACTCTCTAACAAAATTCAAATATCAAAAAAACACGTTTTTCCCCTTATGGGGTTTCAGGGGAGGGAGGGTATAAAATCCGTAGGGGCCGCCAGACCTATCTTATCCCGCTACCCCCTTTAATGAAAAATATTTTTTTTGTTATTTAAAATTTGTTGCTAGAAAATAGCTTATCCCGCTACCCCCTTTAATGAAAAATATATTTTTTTGTTATTTAAAATTTGTTGCTAGAAAATATGGTTTATGAATAATACTGTTTTGAATGTAACTTTTTGCTGACATTTTTAAGGGTTTTGACATGATCTATCTCTTTTAGTGTTACTAGGACCACCAACATCCGTTTAGGAGCTATATTGAGTTGAATGAAAACAGTCACGTTTGAAACTCCAATTTTCATTGACTGTTAATTGAATTCAATCATTAATTTAAGTGATTCGCTTCTTTTAATTCTTTTTTTTTCTATTTATTGAAATTTACAACTGTACATAAAAACATTCATCCAGTAAATGTGATAATGACAAAAAATAAAAATAATTTTTAGAGAAAAAAACAAAACCGACTTCAAGATTAAACCTACATACACAAACTTGAACTAAAAAATAAAAAAATAATATTTTAATTGCTTCATAACAAAAACCATTAAATGAAAATCAATGAAATTTTCGATAATTATATACCTATTCACAATTTATGACCAATTATCTTTGGAGTCGGTGCCTTATTTTCTATTTAAGGGACGGAGCTTATTTTATGCCTAAATTACAGAAAATTTACTTTAACTTTGAATATAATTTTTTTTTTTTATAACCTTATGTACAGCTGATATTTTAGCAACAAGTAGAAAAATTCGAAAGTTTTGATGCTTTGACGTTAGCGTGCTGTGGCACTTAAAGCATCAAAATTTGGATTTTAGCAGACAGGTTCTAACAATGTTTTCATAATTCAAAACTACCAGACTTTTTGCATATCAAAATGAACAATTTTACTAGACCAATAGGGATTCTCCAAAACCCTAACAATAGAGATTGTGTAAACCCTACAGTATTCCGCAGGAGTCTCGGATTACCCAGAGAGTCGGAATAGGAAGAGAATGATTAAAGAGGCTCTTCTGTAAGTAATTCAAAACTAATACCCCCCTGCGAATTGTAGCGGTACGTTGAGCTTACAGCTGACCTCAGTCAACTTCCTAATACCTTCGCTCCGGGCCTTTCATTTTAACAAAACACATACAAATAAAAACGTTCGATGTTTAGGAAACACATTTTTTTTTTTTTTTAACTTTTAGAGTTATTCCGCATACTTTTCATATTGTTTTCGTATATACTTACTAGGACCCCGCTCTCATAAGTAAAGTAATATAAGGTCAATCAATAACATTAAATAACATTAAAATATTAAAATAACATTAAAATACTTAATCTATAATAACTGTCTTAGTTCCTTTCCGACTTTATTGTATATCAGGTCATACATAAGTATTAGAAAAGAAGTGGCAATTAATTCATCAATTCTAATTTAACGACCCTTCTATACTATCATTAAGTAGTACTTTTTATGAATTTTTGTCTTTTTACTTACTTATTAAACAGAATTACAATAATTTCAGAAATAATTTTCCACGTTCCTTTTAAGACATTAAACGTAGCTTTATACGTCACCATAGTGCATTAAAAATAAGGGTAAAAACCCAAAGGGATAGGAGTACTTAATATTCTTCAAGGAAGATGACTGAACCTCGGTAAAGGGTGAGTTTTTAGTTTTCCAAGTGAAGGAAGCAGTTTAAAGGGCTTAGAAAAGATTTATTCAAAGATCCTCCTTGAGGGTGGCTGACTCGGAGGGCCGGTATAAAGGGAGTGGGGAGGGGTGGTGGGGGTGGGGAGAAAGTAAATTATCCTGATTGAAAACAGTTTTAAAATATGAGTCAAGCCGGGTTTCATCGGGGAAAGAATTGTGTGAAATTTTAAACTGTTTCCGACCACAGGGCTCCTCCTACCGATTATACGAAGAAGTTTTTTCAAGTCCCCAAGAAGTGGATCTAACTTGTATTGAAGGTTTAGCAACCCTCAATTTATAACGAGCCTTCTCCATGAATATTTTACAGCCCCTCTCTAAATCTCAACTCTTCCACTTAGAGTCACTAAATCTTAGAGACTTGAAATTTTACTCATAGATTTCTTTCGGGTCGGTATACTTTGACGTAATCACGTCAAAAGGATTATTTTTCATACATATATCAGTGCTGTAAACTTTTTTTTAATAGACTTAAAACATTAGACAAGGATAAGCCGGACATAGACTTTAATTGGTTGTCCCAATTTAGAGCAATAGCCAAGCTAAATGCCTTTGCAGAGAAGCTCCCTGTTCACCATACAAACGGACTTCTTCGATACAAAGACGACATTCTAGAAAAAGCTTATCACCAATATTTCTCAGCCGACATTCAAAGAACTCTAAATTAAACTAGCTACCCTTTATATAGAATTCTATGCAGTTATAATGCTTCCGAAACGTACCTTAAATTCAAAGTCCATATAAAGAAATTGAAATGTGTCAGCCAATTAAGAGTTGCTAATTCAGAACATATCAGAATCTATGGAATAAAAACACAACTTTGTTGTTCAAGTCACAAGAAACCTGTATATCTTGCAATCAATTTATCTACAATAGTCTACATCACATTCTCCTTCACTGCCCAGCACACAATGAACATAGACAACAATTTCTTCAACACTTCATCTTAGAATCTTCTGATAACCAAAGTACCCAAGCTATACTCAATATCGGCAGTTTAAAAAAAATTACATAAAGTTTACTATTACATGATGGGAGTCCAAAATGTGCTAAATTGTTTATCCTAGACCATTTTCTATTAAGTATTTGTTTTCAGTTTATCTTTAAAGTGATATTTTGTTTATTTATTTGTATTGTTTCTATCAGAACACCAGTAATTGTTTATTTTTTAATCTATTATTTATGTTTTGAAAACCAGAATTATTTTTTTTGAAATGATATGTACATAAATTGTAATTTATAGCCAAGCTAGGCTTTATTTATATGGGGAAGCCCCAAAGACAAATAGAATATCTATCTATCTATATCAGTGTTGTATAAAGGTGGAACTTACCAACATTAAACACCTGAAGTTCTTTCTATGGAAAAAAAAAATTAAAAAATCTACTACATATTTAGGGTAAGTGCTCTAGCAGTTGACAGTTTGATAATAAATCTCTTGTAATAAAGTTTCTGTTTGAACTCTCGTTTAATTTTAAATTTTGGCGGGTAGTTCAGTTATTTCTGTATGCAAAGAGTGACAGCCATGACTTCCTGGACAGAAAAACTGTTTTTAACAACAAATTTGTTGTCACAACTTCAGTTCAGTTGACTAAACGCCTACATCTTTCTGCAATCGGCTAAGGATGCTCTGGTATGTATTCTGTTTTTTTTTTCTATCAAATGCTTATATCTGTCCAACTTATGAATATACTTTAGAATATTAGGTATCTGTGCTACATTTTACTAGATTCTTGTGGTTATAGATGAAAATTAAGAGGATTTTTTTGGGTGTCAACAACTGAAACATATTTATAATCTGTTGTTTAGTGCTTAATACCTCTATCAACTACTAGATATTTCTCATTTCTCGCCTTCTTTATTGAATGTGCGTTCTCTGCAAAGGACAATTCATGGGTAGAGGAAAGAACCAGATTTAATTTGTGAGGGAGGTTCAGCAATGGTAGAATCTACTGATTTCTAATTAATTTGTTATTAAAAAAGCGATATTTTATGAATAGCAATGAGGTTTAAAAATTGACCGGTAGATGCCGAGCACAATTGTACACGAACGGTTATAGTGGTGCGATGTTATATAGTGTAAAATTGATAATAAAGTTTACTTATATTAAATTAAATAATTAAAGTAGATATCAATATGTGGTGCGACTTATTGTTATGTGGATCACAATGAAGTTTAAAAATCGATAGATATCTTTATCTATGTTTATTTGAGCAAATCTCTCATCCAGATGTTTAAAAAAAAAAAAAAAAAAAAAAAAAAAATAATAAAAATTATTCCTTTAAGCATTCAATAAACAAAATCTGTTAAACATTATTTAATAGAATTTCAGAATTCCTAACCAATACACATAAATACGATGACATAACTGAAACAAACAGAATTGTCGATCTCTACTGTGCTACTATGCGTAAAGCTAAGAGGTTTTTTAATGTAACTGATTTTTGTATGAAGGTGAAACATTGTTTTTTTCTGAATTTTTAAATCATGGAATGGAAGAAAAAGCGGTGATGCCTATTAGAAGAATGTTTATGTGGAATTCTTTGATATTCACTTAAAAAGGCAAACAAGGTCCTGGGAAAAGACGGACCGGAATGGGAAATATAACAGAACAGGAGCGCTGAGTGTCCTGGAAAAAGCGAATACCCCCTCGTCAGATCCAACCTCCACCGTTCTTCCGGATAGTTAAGGGACCGCATCAGCAATCAATACTTTCAGCTTCTTCTAGGGGAATCCTTTTTTTTTCTTTCAACTCTGACCTGTTAAAAATCAGTCGAGGGAAGAGAAGATTATTCAGCAGATTTTCTACTGTTTTGAAACAAAAATGATTTTTCCACGAATTCTTACACATATAACCTAATAATGAACGTTCATTTGTAGTAGGTTATCTAGTTTTCAAATTAATATAAAATAACGGTTGACAATGCGATAGCATAGGTAACGTCATTCCTTATCCGATCCTTCATTTTTGTATATCTTTACCTGCCTCCAACTCATGTCATTTTTAGAATATTTCCTGATTACTATTCAAACTTAAGATCTTTTGCGTTACAGACTACTTCAACATTTACAAGACAAACGTTCAAAGCTCCCAATTAATTACAAAAGACTCATTTACATGAGTGTGATTAGACCTATTTGGAAGTACGGAGTTGAGCTTTGGGGCTCTACTAAACCATCCAATTCATCTCGTATCCAATCCTTATAATCCAAAATCCTTCGAAAAATCCTCAATGCTCCTTACTTTGTTACCAATGAACTTATCCATAAAGATCTTAATGTTCCATATGTTTCTCTTTTAGCCCAAACCAGATACTTATCCTTCCATAGTAAGCTCCATAACCACTCTATTCCACTAGTCTCTCAACTTGCTTCCTCCTCCATCCCTGATAATCCTCCGAAGCGTCTGAATAGAAGATGTCCTAGAGACCTTTTAGTGTATATTTTATTGAAGTGCTACAAGTGAGTTGTTCTTCACAAGTTATTTACACGCTATTGTATTTACTGTCAACACATTTACTTGTTTTATATTATTTTGTACAGTTGTAAATATATATATATAAGAAAAAAAAAAAAAAAAAAAAAAAGATCTTTTGCAAGCTGCGTGTTGGATATCGTTGTTTTACAGTAACACGCTTGTACATTAAAATTAGACTGAAGACCAACCTTCTCTGAAAAAAAAATTAGTCAGTAGTTTTTCGTATAACGCAAAAAAATATCAAACATAATTAGGAAAACACTCCTTTACGATGTATTTATGTTGTAAGGTTGTACAGTAATAAAGGAGGTGAGGAAAATGACCACTAATCCCTGTTCAACAGATCCGCTACCTAGGACTCCACTTGGATAAATGTTTATATGGGAATCCACATACAAGACTAAAAAGACAGGAAACTGCTCGTCGTTTTCGACTTCTTCAACATTCACTAGACAAACGCTCAAACCTTCCGCTTGACTACAAAAGACTCATTTACATGGCAGTTATCAGACTTATTTGGACATATGGAGTTGAGCTTTGGGACTAAACCTTCTAATTTTTTCCGTATCCAATCCTTACAATCCAAAATCTTTCGAAAAAGACTTAATGCTCCTTACTTTGTTATAAATAAACTTACTTTGTGCCCAATAAACTTATCCATAAAGTTCTTGATGGTCCATATGTTGCTGAGTTAGCTCAAACCAGATACCTATCCTTTCATAGTAAGCTCCATAACCAATCAAATCCATTAGTTTCTCAACTTGCTTCCCACACCAATCCCGATAATCCTCCGAGGTGTCTGAAAAGAAGATGGTCTAGAGATCTTCTAGTTTACAATTTTTATTAAAGTGCTACTGATGAGTAGTTCTTTTCAAGCTTTGGCGTGCTATTTTAATCGTTATCAGTTCATTCACTTGTACAGCTGTAAATATCAATAAATTGATATAAAAAAAAGAAAAAAGAAAAAAGGATTTTTCAAACAGAAAGTAACTTTAAATGAAAAATAAAAGAGGGTTCCCATATATTTCCACCTTTTCCTCTAATAATGAAGATTCTCTACGGTAATGCCATTAATGGCTGGTAACCGTTACGCCCTTTAACGAGCGCCATGTGCCATGTGCCAGGATCATTCTGCGTCCCGCCGCCATAGTGCCGTTAGAATGAGCTCGTACCGGCGCGCCGCGGCACGATTCCAGTTTACATCATCGCCCACTATCATCATGATGAGCCATTTTCATCAGCCGATGGTGGACATTTCAGTTATTGCCCTCGTCTAATAGTGCTACTCAATATTCCTGTGCTCTAGGTTCCAGCTCACAAATGCCAGATTACTTTTCTTCGTAAGAAAATCAGTGAAATAAATGGTTTATTTATTTATTTTTTTTTAATTTTCCGTGAGAAATCATATTCGGATTATTCTGTATCGTACTGGGATTAAAATAAATTAGAAAAAAAAAGGTATATACATTGTTTTATGGCGTCTGGGTGACCTCCGGATTATATCAGCTTAGATCCAGGATAAAAGTAAAGACACATAGTACATGTTTTCGAATAGTTAAATATTTACATTAGTAATCCCAATGGGGGTTGGGAGGATTAAATTCTTTCATCTGGCTATAACTCCCCAAGATACTGAGAGACTGAGGCTCTGTCATTAAGTGGGTATCCCTGACTTTATAAGGGATTTATATTTATTATATAGGCTTTATAAGTTTATTTCATTTTTGAAATATTAGTTTTAGCTATATTAAGAGCTAAAACCTCCTGTAGTTGAAAACAAAAATTGTTTTCCAATAAACAGTAATTTTTAATAATTTATTAATTCAATACCAGTTTAAGACTGCTTAATTTCTTAAAATGATTTTTCACGATTTGCGGTGAAACTGTGTCCCGGATAAAAAAATTTACCAGTATAAAATTGATTCAAAATTTGATTTTCTATCAAAATCAGTCAGAAAAAATACCACTTCCCATTGGGAATTCCAAAGTTAGGGTCGCTGGAAAGGAACTAGAGAAGGTCGGAGAGCAGACTATAACCTGAAAAGAAACATTATTTGACACAGTTATAGAGAGTTTCGTTTCAAAATTTCAAAAACTGTGGGAAAAAAAAGGAGGTGGCTGTCGAGTATTTAACACCCTGTATAAGTTATAGAGAAATATCATAATTATTATACACAAACTTAAATTAAACATCATAATTTAATTAATCAAAAGCCCCTAAATATAACAGCACAGATCTGAATACCTGCCATAATGAATACACAAAACAATGTAAATTATTGTAATGTAAATATATATGATGGAGCTTTAATTATTGATATTGTATTTGATAAAGTGAGATCATTCCTGCTTCCGGAATTATATTGACAGGGGATGTTATTAGAAAGTGAAGTGCCCTTCACATTGTGATCAATTACATTTTCCTCGATTTTCCTCGTGGTTTGTTATACTCAGTGAATATTCAAAACAAATCGAGATATCCAGTGAGGGAAGGAGGGGGCAGAAGAGAGGACAAAGGAAAAAGCGGTTAGGCTGAAAGGGCGCGGCAAGAAAGCGGCATGATGCACGGTTATTGGCGTTTCCTGTATAGCTTTCTGCTCTCAGCCGGCGGCAATAATCCAGCAAGCTCTCTTGAAATATTCCCCTGCTTAGCTATTCATACCCCCCCCCCCCCCCACAAAACTATTCATAACCTTTCAAACCTTTCTAATCTCAATTCCTCCGGCATCTCTTAATTCTTCAGAGCCCTTCCCCTGTCCGCTCGAGGCAATTAGACTCTGAATGGGCCATTCATCACTTTATATTGTGGAAAACAACTTTATGACGGCAACAAGGGTTCTTATCCGTTTCTATTTCGTCTCCGAAGTCGCCGACTGAACTCAAGCTTTTTTATTAATAGATAAAAAACAATATATATTGCTAGAGTTTCGAATATTTTTATGTATTTGTCTAAATCTATCATTTTATTTACAAATCAGAATGAAAAGAGTCAAAAATAATCTTGCTGATGAAATACTTAACCTAGGTATCCATACAATAAAGTTTGATTTATATTTGTTGTATATTTATTACTTGACTGTTGTTCTCCAGGGCTCGGGTTTGAGTCCGACTGAGGACAGAAAATTTATATTCCGTCATTTCTCCCATGAATTGACTTTGAGTTTCTAGAGACTTTCCTGGAGCACACCCAGCCACTAAAAAAGTGGGAAGCCGAGGCTTCTGGGTCGGGGTCTCCTGTTGGCACATCTGCATGGCTATTCTCAATTGGGGAAAATCCTGGTGATTGAGCATGACTTAGGCCGAATCTCCTCCTTTCACAACCGTTGGCCTAGTAACAGTAAATCCTTACCTAAGTACTGAACCCAAACTCCTTCATGGGTTTTTAGTTGGTGTTGTTTAAGGGCGTAAAATCATGGGTGGTCACCAACGCCCACTAATTACTATAATTTTGGTGTATATATATATATATATATATATATATATATATATATATATATATATATATATATATATATATATATATATATTCAGAAAAAAAATTAAATTAGGTAATCTATCTTCGCTTCATTTAGGAATTTGAGGAGGCGCTTGATCATTAGTTCGTCATCCCCTAATGCTTGGGCCAAGTCTGTCGGGACACTGTAAACATCCTTCAAAGATATATCTAATTGACAATTCTCCGTTGCATCCTGGACATCTAGGTGCTGGTTCTCTTTTTATCAGATGTTGGTGAGTTAGTCTTGTGTAGCCTATCCGCAGGCGCGTCAGGATCACCTCTTCGTGGCGGTTGCTTCGGCTGGAAGTTCGAAACAGTTCGACACTTTTTTTAAATGATTTCAATTTGCTCGCCGGGCTCTCATCCCACATTGACTGCCATTCCTCTTTCATCTTATTGTGCAGTGGTAGTGCAAGGTCTAAAGGACATATTAAGAAACTTCCGTAACCGGGTAGTCTCAATGCTTTTTTCGCTGCTCTGTTCGCCATTTCGTTACCCGTAATGCTTATGTGTCCGGGGGCCCATATGAGATGGGTTATTAGTGGTAAAGGTTTTAGTTTATTTTTTTATGTAAATGTAATATATAAATGTAATTGAAATATACATGTAAAATATATTCGCTACTACGTAAAAAATTCAATAAATAAAATTGAAAACATTTAATCTACACCTTTGTTTATTGTATTAACCATCACTGTTGTTAAATCCAAAACAATTATATCAGTAAATCCTTAAAATATATCTACTGACGAAAGCGAAACATAATAGTGTGTATATCTCACAAACTTTTATCAGAAAATACGAAAAAAAAAATGGACCAAATGTGGACGTTTAGTTTTAAATGATCATTCCTCATTTGTTAACACGTCACCTGGAAGGTAGAATAGATAAGTTTGCTCCATGTTCTAGCCTTGACATTTTGAATAACAAAGGGCCAATAATCCAGTCACCTCTAAAATATTTTATGTTAGTGTAAGTCGGTTAAGGTGATCTGACATCTTTTTGCCAGAAGCCTTCTTTTATTTGTTTATGCACAAGTATTAGTATGTGAAGATCTTGGTGAAATTTAACGTCTCTTGTTTCGAATTTTCTATATTTATCTCGAATTTCCTAGTTTGATTAAAATATGGCATTTTTTGGGATAAACGTTGGCAAAAAAGAATGTATAATCCACAGTATCTAATGACATCAAACAAAAAAAACTATAATTAAAAAAAAAAGATGTTAAACTTATGGAAGTTATTAAACATAAATAACAGTAATTGAAGAGAATATAATAGAATATACTATACAATACAATGTTATAAACAATATTGTGTCATTGTAAGCTGATTTGTATGGTTCTAGGTTCTATACACTTTGCATTGTTGGCGAGGGTCGGACGCTGCCGAGATATGCAAATATTGAACTTTACTTAAACTCCCGGGCACAGAATTTACTCAGCGTATAAAGTCAGCTAATCGTAGAAGTTGTACTGTCGAGGGAGATGTATCGAGATTTCGAAACGCTTCTGGTATTTAAGGTAATAAGAAGGAGTTATGAGTTACCTATTTTATTGTTGAAGTATAAGATTTAAAAAAATATATATATATCAAGCTCTTTACATATTGTAATAAGACTATATAACAGTGCTGCCGATTCTGAAATAACATTTTTCCCTTGCGTCAAAGTAAAACTTCCCCAATTTCCCCCCAACCGTTTCAGAACTTCTCCCCGATTTCCCCCAAATGACAAATGAGTAATGTTGCTTATTAACATTAATAATGAGGCATTAAGTTCATAAATATTTTTATGTCTTAATTAGAAATTAAGATATTCTTCGTATATTTAATGTAATTTATGAAATTAGATATTTTTATAAAATAAAAAATAATACTTATTATAGCCAACTTATACGTGACTTGGTGGAATCGATTCTTAAAAATTCATATCGATTAAAAAATTCAATTCGAATTTCCCCCACGGGAGAAAATATCTCCCAAATCGGCAGCCCCGCTTATGACGTGTAACCTTCAATGATAGCTCAAATTTCCTCCCGGGGGAAAATTACCCCCCAATCGGCAGCCCTGCTATTTAATGAAATACTAAATCGAATACAATATATAACCAAAAAATATTCTCTATTAAATTTTTGACAAGTAAAATATAAAATTTTCGATCCGAGCAACACTAAGTGGGCTAGAGCATATCAAAAAAGCTTCTACACTTAAAAATAGCGTTTTCAAACGTGACTTTGTTTATTTGAATGTAATCCATAACAACGATAAATGTCATCTTATTGGTTTTAAATTTTTATATAAAGTTTTAAATTTTTATACGTAGAATCTGATATGTATTTAGGCTGTGGGGTAAGGGAAATAATATAAATGTTTTGTAAAATAAAAATATCACGTTTTTTTTATGGTATTTGTTTAGGCATGGTTTAAAATTATATCATTTTAATTTTTTCAAAAAGAGTCAACTTTAATTTTAATTACTGATTTTTTCTTCACCTTTCCAATTATGAAAACCCAAAATTAATTTGTAGTTTATAATATTATTTTGTCAATTTTAGGTGATAAGTTTCATTTATTGTAGTTCGTCATTTGTTTGAAAACAAAATATGTTTTTATGACGTCCAGTCACGACACTAATAATATAGTACAGTTTGGCATCTGATCGCAAGAAGATCGCATCTCGTTTTAACCGCTTACATCGACTGTCTGGATTTTGATGTTATGAAGATCACACCTCATATTATCGGCTAGTGCAGTCATGGCTTCTAACGCAAGGAGAGATCACCTCGTGCGAACAATGGTATTTGGATCCTGAAATAGCAAGTGTGCACCACTCGCTACAGTTAAAGCAAACGCATCGAAGTGAAAAAATCGCATTGAACTTCGGTCTTTTCATCGTTTAATGAAAGTCATCTAAAGATAATTGATCTTCACTTCGTGAGTTGGTTGAACTTTATTTTAAACATTTAATTCATTTTAATATACCATTTTCAATCTATTAAGGTTAAACGATTTTCTTTCTTTACGAAACTTTATTTATCCTATTAAAAACTATTTATAGATGTAAATTCTTTCTCAACTGTACAATTTGTTTTAATTGAATATTTTCCATTGTATGTTTTTTTTTGTAAATACATATATAATTAATCTGTTACATAATTGGAAAGGATTTTTTCTTTTGTTTTATATTTTTCCAATTTCTTGTTCATATGGTTTAATAATTAAGGACGCTGCAGAACCGGCTGGAAAGGGGATAGTGGTAGGCAGCCAATAAAGGTAAGCCCTTCTTCTCAACAGTATTCTTAAAATAAATATTATTCCAAAACTCACGCCTAACATCTATACAATTTTATAAAAGGAGAAGTCATTTTTCGTTTGTGATCTCTAACCGTGATTCATTGTTCAAGGAAGAATTAGCAATAATAAAATCTACTGATTTTCAATTCATTTGTTATTAAATAAACGATATGTGGATAACAGTTTGAAAATTGACCGATAGGGGCGAGCGCCATTCTATATGAGAGGTTACAAACTTACGGTTTTATATAAAGCAGAATGGATAATAAAATTTACTTAGATTCAACTAAATTATTAATAAAGATTAAAATATGTGGTGTGACATGTGGGTCCCAGTGAATTTTAATAATCGACCGTTATTTCGTATACTGAACCAATCTGTACCACATTTTAACATTACCATAGTTCTGGAAAGGTTTAGAAATAATAAAATTTACAATAATTAAATTTTTTTTTTCCTTTATTGATATTTACAACTGTACAAAAACATATACATTAAGTAAATGTGTTAATACTGAATACAATAGCATGAAAATAACTTGTGAAAAACTACTTACAAGTAGCACTTCAATAAAATCTACATTAAAAAATATCTTGGCCAACTTCGTTTCAGACGCATCGGAGGATTATCAGGAATGGAGTGGGAAGCAAGTTGAGAAATTAACGGTGATTATGGAGCTTACTATGAAAGGATAGGTATATGAAGGGCTAACCAGTAACATATGGAACATTAAGGTCTTTATGGATAAGTTTATTGGTCACAAAGTATGAAGCATTGAGGATTTTGGATCGTAAGGATTGAATACGAGATGAATTAGATGGTATAGTGGAGCCTAGTATACTATAATATATATAGTATAGTATACTATACTATATAAAGTTTATTGGTCACATAGTAAGGAGCAATAAGGATTTTTCGAAGGATTTTGGATCGCAACGATTGGAGCCCCAAAGCTCAACTCCGTACTTTCAAATAGGTTTAATCACAGTCATGTAAATGAGTCTTTTGTAATTAATTGGGAGCTTTGAACGTTTATCTAGTAAATGTTGAAGTAATTTAAATTTAAATGTATAATGTTGAGCGGCAGAAACGAGATTTACCACTCTGTTATAAACTTTTATGATTAGAAAATAATATCCAACCAGATGAAATAAAAATTTTTATAAAATCAAAAATTTTGCTTTTTGATACTGTGTGTAAAAATATGATCTATGGGCCCTTTGTTGCAAGCGCTGACATTGAAGTTCATTATTCACAAGAGTTTTATAGTAGTCTCAGTACATCTGGATTACAAATTCATAGATTAAAATTAAAAATTGGATGTCTAATTACGCTTTTAAGCAATCTTCAAACACCTAATCAGTTCAATTTTAACCATATTAAAAATTACTGCTATGCATGGAGATATCATTGATAAAATAATGCTTAATTTTTATGCTACAATACCAGATATTAATCGTAAATATCTTGGACGTGCTCTGTTCAACAGGGATCAGTGGAATGATATTAAAGAATACTGTGTCAAAGGAAGTCGTAGGTTTACGACGAAAGATTTTAACTATTAAATTAAAAAATACTAAAGTTATGCAAATTAACTTCCTACCATTTATATGAAGTAGAATTAGCTATTTAAGTTTTGATGAAGAAGAGAGAGTAAAGAGTTTTTTTTTATCTTTTGAGTTCCGCCGAACCCGTCATTAACAGTGGCTGTTAAGATTCTAAGAAGAGAAAAATATTTGTGTTTATTTTTCATCCTCATTTTCTGCCTACATTATCTAAAACTCTTTTTAAAATTGTTTTTATTCCATTTACTAAAGTATCAATTAGATTTCCCTGTTTTACTTTAATATTATTTCGATCTCATATTTCTTAAATAATAGAAATTGTAAAGTTAATTTTAAATCATAATGTAATTATTAATTACGTAAATAAATTTAAGAAATCGATTAATAGAAATTGTCAACTGGTAATTAGAGTAAGATGATTGCGTGTGTGTGGTAAAAATAAAATCAACATTTATACATATCTATGTATTCTTCAGGGAGATGATTCAGAAGTAAAGTGGTACTTGTATATCAGCCGTACTTAAGTCAGTACCTCTTTATGTTGTAGTATATTTCTATATAATTATCAGTATAGTTTCATCTATGTTTCCTCGAGAATGGTCAATTTTCTCTTTAGTTCTAAACACGAAACACAACTGGACTATCACTAAATCAATTAAATTTTTTTAAAAGGATGTGTAAGAAGATACGAAAATAAGAGCCAGAGTTCCATTGTCACTATCCATTTAATTTAATTTTTTTAAAAAATCATCAAATACTCGGAAGTGAAGCTAATATTTCAAGTTGAAATTAGAAAAAAAAAAAATTTAATAATCGTTACAAATGCCAAATTAATTGAAAACCAATTCAGATTCTTGTTTGAATGAACATTAATTTTTTTTTCAGCAGGAATGAAAAAAAACCTAAGGAACAAACGACAATGGAATGTTCTACTGGGATGTTTAGGGAAATAGGAATTAAGCCGTGCTGGCAAAATAAGGATTATAAAGTCAGTTTTCCTCCCAGTCTTCCTTTAAGGATCTAAAAGCCGGACGCTTCTCGATAGACATGCTAGCAGTATAACTGCCTCTGAAATGAGATTTCTTTGCCAAATTTTGTGGAAATCCAGGCGAGATCGAATAAGCAATAATAGGATACGGGAAAGGCTGGGTGTAAGAGCCGTTCAGGAGATATATATTGTGCAAAAATGAAATGGTATGAATACACAGATAGATAAAATGGCAATCGTAAGGCCAAGTGGTTTATAGAAGTGAGACCGGAAGGAAAACGACCTAGAGGCAGACCAAGACTCCCCATTATATATCAAGAGGCTTGGTTCATCGAGAGGTAGTACCATAGTACCGGCGGTGAAGAGGATTACTCAAGAAAAAGACCTTTGTGCAAGACGGTCAGAGGCACCATTTTAACGCTTAGCAGCACACAGAAGGTGCAGAAAAAAGAAAGAAGGAGAAGAAGATATTGGCAAATAGCTACTTTATTCTTAATAATAAAACAGTAAAACAAAACTTACTATGCATTTTCATGTTCTTGTGTCTTCGTTGATGCGATAGAATTAATGTAATGTAATGTAATGTAATGTAATGTAAGATGCTAATTAACTGAAATGTTCAGAGTAAGAGTAACAGTATATAAAAGTAAATCACTAGGTAAAGAGTTTATTGGTTATAACAGTTGAGCTCTATAGTATTTTCCTTTAAAAATATCCGTGCAATAAAACAGCCATTATCAATGGCTAACAATGTCATTATCAACATTAGTTACAGAAGAGGAAACGAGGAACGGTTGGAGAGATTATTAATATAATTGGATTTAAGTAAGACTGCCACCTGCGGTTAAATTTGAGGGACTTAGAGAAGTTGGCAATTGGAGCTAACTGTAGTATGATCCCAAGTTGGAGAAGATACAGCCAGGTCCTTCCCCCCAGGACTAAGACCTTGCCATTAACTATATTAAGGGCCTTATTGTGGAGGTGTCGACCTTATTGCCTCGCGCTAGCACCGCACTCATAGCTCTGCACTGTCTGCCTATAACCATCACGCAGCTCGAGTCACAAGTTAGAACGAACATAAAACATAAATTAGAAATTGTCGGTACGTTAGTGTATATTTTTATAACATGTACAGTGGGATGTCTTTTCAATATATCGGATAGAAGACAAAGAAAATAGAATAGTAATTTATATTTTTATTTTAAATATATTTGTAAGATATCAAAATGTAAATTTAATTATATATTTTCAAGTCTAAACGGGCACAAAACTGCCGGTCGTTTTCAACTCATTCAAAAACTACTAGACAGGCGTTCAAACTTTCAGATTAATTACAAGAGACTGATGTACATGACATTAATTAGACCTATTTGGGTAAGCGAAGTTGAGCCATAGGGCTCCACTAAGCCTTCCAATTCACGATTTTTTTTTTTTTTTTAATATGCAAACTTTTTTATTCGTTACCTCTTGGCTCAAACTAGATACCTATCATTTCATAGAAAACACCATAGCTAATCGAATCTAGTATCAAAATTCACTTCCCACTCTGTTATAGATAATCCTCTGAGGCCTCTGAAAAGAAGATGGCTACGAAACCTTTTAAAATAGAACTTATTGAAGTGCCACCAATGGGTAGTTGCTTTAGGAGCAATTGACATGTTATTATAAGCATTATCATCTAATTTACTAGATGTGTTTTTATTTATTTGTATAAAAAAGAAAAAAAAACTAAAACGAATGATAATTAAAAAATGAATAAGTATACAGGGTGTCCCGAATTTAAATAGCAAAACTTCAGGAACTTATAGGGGACCGGAAAACTAAGAAAAAAAGTCCTTTAAAGATTTGCTCGTTTTTGCTTAGTTTTAGAGAAAATCGCAAAAAAAGAAACAAAACAAAAATGTTACAGGTAGCGATTTTCACCTTTCAAAGTTCGTCAGGCTAGGCAGTGAGATGTTAATGTTATCTTTTACATTCTTTTATGTTTACATTTTGGCTTCCTTCTAGGATTATAATTCCTAAATCAGTCTTCAGTCAGTTACTCAGATATTTTTGTGTGAATAGCATCAGCCACAATGCCGCATACATATTCTAAGTTGAATACGCTGATATGATTTTTTTGTATGGTTTCTGTAACGGTAATGCTTTAGAAGCGGTGCGGGAGTATGCGCGCGGATTTCCAAATAGACATAGATTCAAAAAGAAGTATTCATCTCCGTTGAAGAAAAAAAAAGTAAATAAATAAAATAAAAGTAAATAAAACATAGGCATACCACTCAAGTTACATGGTATATTCATTTATATTATTAAAACGATAAATTTGTTTTTTTTTCGTGAATTTGTTTGTTTGTTGGGGCTAAACACCCTTATGTACTCCAACAACAGCAGGAAGAGCGGATTATCCTATAGATTACCAACTTATTCTATCCCAGGTAGGAAGGTCATGATTCATTTAATAAATTTTAACCCGAACAGGTGGGATTCGAACCCATGTCACTCTTTACCGAAGTGTGACAATATAATCATATAAACTATGAAAAAAAAATATTTTTTTTACAAAAAAATACTATTTATTTATTTATTTATCCAACGCCCGTCTGTGGCAGTTTAGCCATCTGACGACGAGCCTCCCAATATCGATTTATAATATCTTCTTCATGGTAGGTGAGAGCATTGCAAACCCTCAGGTGATCTCCGTCCATGCATCCGAGGTTACATAACGGGCAAACAACACTGTCAGCAAGACCAATGCGGTGCAGGTGGGCTTGCAAGTAATCGTGTCCAATGATTAGTCGAAATCGTGTAACGGCTTCAGCTCTCTCGATGTTTCCCTGGGACCGGCCCACAGTGGGACGAGCCAACTTAATTTGTTGGACATTGGTTGAAAACAAAAATTTATATTTATGGCTTGAATCATTTATAAAATGTTTGCTATGGTCATTGTCGATAAACAAGAGTACGTTAAACATAATTTTATTACGGACTAACCGTACAAAAGATCGATAAACTAGGTTTGTTTGAAAGGTTCTCGCAAATTTCCCGTTTTGTTAAATTGCATTAGAAATTGCGTACACGTCCGATGTAATTTTTTTGCTGTTCACAGCTTTAAGCATGATATCAAAATTGGCAATAAACCATTTTTCTGTGAAAATAATAATTACAAAAAATTAAAATTATAAATGTATTTAAATTTTTAAATTTCAACAAAAAAATTAATTTTTGAAAAATGTTTAAACTTGTTTAAGACGAAACCCATTTTAATTCAAAATATCAATACTGAAAAGTAACTTAAGATCAAAATGGTCTGCGACCACTTGCGACCTTGGAGAATATTTGGATTTACTTTGATAATTCAACTTGTACAAAAAAGTGGTCCAAATTGCTACAACAAATGGACTTCACAAATGTTATCCCCAGGTATTCACCAATAAAAATGCTTATAATTGATATCGGAATTGGTCTGAATGCTGACACTGACACGACGAATTTGAAGGAATGGGTCCAGCGATAAAATTTCGATAAACACAGTGTAGGAGCCTGTGGGCTATAATTGATTACTTCTATTAAATAACTAAATAGTTCCGTTTTCGATTGGGGAAATATTAAATAGGTTTCTGACAAACCGCAAATTGTTTAATTTTTTAGAAAATCCAATCGACGAAAAAGGCATAAAACACGTATAACCCACATAACGGTAAACTGATTTATTTGCAGATTTTTAAATTCGATAGAGCACATCAAAATTCATAGAAAATAATATCCCTTGAATCAAAACACGAAAAAACTAAAATTAGATTTTTTTTAGGCACACTATTGGTTAACAGAGCAAATTCCTGAAATGATGGGAAAAAACTAACTTTAGATTTGAATTCTACACCTTTGAAAACATACCCATATGAAATTTGAAGTCGATACGATAATTTTTAGAGGCTCAAAATGCGATGTCCAGAAAAAAACTAGTTTCGTCCCACTGTGGCAAGTTCCTCCCATTTTTTGCCAAGGCTTGATGTCATCAGGGTTATTTTTGTTACGCTACTAACCGTGGCGTCTATCAGGTTCCTGGCCCTTCTTAAAGTGAGTGGCACGATAGGCTGGTCTGACTCTGCTCCTTGCTTAGCCTTGGCGTCAGCATACTCGTTACCATGTAGCCCCACGTGGCTGGGTACCCATTGTAGGAAGACGACCCACCCAGTCAAAATGAGCTCATGTAAGTTCCAATCAATGGCAATAGATAGCACTTGAAGCTTAACCTGATTTGAAGAAGTCAGATTTAAATTTATTGATATGTTTTTGTTCTGTTTCTGGCCAATTACCATGTTTTAATATAAAGTTTTGTATCAGTCTTGCAATAATGTTATATAATTCCTTGCAATTATACATTAAATGTTTGGAATTATAAAGCTGTACATCATGAGGGCACCTGTCATTATTTAAGTACTCTTTGGTTTGTCAGGTTCAGTGTTTGTAAATACATATAAATTTGTAATTTAAAAAAATAGGATTAACTCCTCTGTATCCACAAATAACTACATTATTCTGATGGAAAATCAAGAATGATTAGACAATTTATAAATAGAATAGTCATTAAGCCAGTTGATACCTGAATTCGAATGATGAATGTTTTGATACTTCTGATGTAATCCAATCAGGTTAAGCTTCAAGTGCTATCTATTGCCATTGATTGGAACTTACAACTGATAGTGATTTAATACTTAAATGAGACAGAACACACTTGAATTAACTTCATAAAACCAGCTTAACAACTGTGAACTAGTTCATTAAACCCCCAGTTTGAACAATCATTAAAGGAATTTTGCATGTTTTTTTATTATATAGTTCCTATTCTCTTGTAATAATATAGAATTATTCATCAGATGGAGTAGCCTGGATGGATGGATTTCAGTCTGTTTGAAATCTGGATTGCAGACCACTCTGGTTTGTAGGGTGATCTACAGCGTCCCAAAAGTCGTAAATTGCATTTAAAATTCAGGGGATGATGGTGAAAGGGATAAGATTGATTAGGAGGGGGTAGGAGAAGGGGGGGGGTGCAAATACCAGCTCCATTCAGCCTTTTTTCTACCGGCCTATCCCATCCCAACCCTAACCTTGCTTTGATAAGGGGCTTTTTATCTCCACCAACTAGGCTACCCCATCTCCACTCTACACCATCACGTTCACTAAAACCTCATGCAATCAGGCTTTTCATGTTTAAAATTATTCTTTTATATTCGAAATTTTATAAATTTAATAGAATGTGCTAAGTTATTCTTTTTTGTTTATTTACTAACTCTTCAATACTTACTGTTGCCATACAGTACAGGGAAATTAACGTAAAAGCAAATTTTTCATTACATTTAGCTTTTTAGTTAGGTTTGTTATAAAAGCGTGCTTTTCTAGTTTTTTTTAAACTATTAACCCTCCAGTAGTGGCAACCCTAGGACGAACACCAATAGTCGCAACGATCTGACAGATCACCTCCTGAAATTCAATCGTTTTACTGATGATTTCATCACTTTTATTTTTCTAATTTACTTTATTTGATTTTTAAAGGAATTCACATAATAATACACATTATTAAAATAAGTAATTCAAATATTATTTATCTATTATAACAACTTTTAACTATTTTTCTGTTATCCCAACTTTTTAACTATTATTTACTTCACTAATTTTATTTATACAGCTTTGACAAGCAATTTTTGAATTTTCTAAACATAAATACATTTTATATTGTTCACAAAAGTATTCAGCCAGCCTTCGTTTCTGACATAATGCACAACGTTGTCAGGTGGAGCATCCTCTTTTCTATAATATATGAAATATAAACAAACATTTACCTATAAATGAATTATTGGTAATGCATTCCTTATCAATGGAAACAAAGTAACTAAAAATCTAGAGAGAATATTGAGGATTTGACGTCCCTAATGCATTCGAGGAACGTTAGTTGAAATATACTGAGTCGCTTATCCCATTATAAAAATCCTACTCGGAACACTGCGCAAATAATAGCTTGGGTAATCTCTCAGATCGGTTGCGACTACTGGAGGGTTAAGAAGAAGAAGAAAATGAACTTTATTCTGGGACAACTTGTCCCTTAAGAATAACAATGAGTGCAATAAATAGAACAATCGTATAGCTACGATAATTAATTATAATAAATAACAATAATACAAATTGATTAGTAATTAAATTATGAGTTACAAAATAAATGAGAAATCTTGTAAAAGGGTACATCTTATGTGTACTATTATAATGTATATAACATAAATATTCATGTTTTACATTTACTCGGAAGATTGAAGATCCAGGGGGTAAAGAAATATATGATGTTTAAAGGAAGTAAGAGTGGAGCTTTTTCGAATTGATATGCGCAATGAATTCCATAAAGAGAAAGGATAATAAAGAATTTTTCGAAGGATGCAGTTCGATGCGCAGAAGTGTACAGGTTGATGTGTTGGGTTCTAGTATTTCAGAGGTGGATGGAGGAGCGCAGATATAAGGAGGTCATGAATATAGGTGGGTTTTTTTGTTTTCAAGGATTAAAATATGACAGCACCTTGGAAGTATTGACGACGGAAACTGTGATAAAGCCACCCAATTTCAGAATACCTGTGAGATGTGTGAAAACGTTTAGATTTATATGGCAAACGAAGTTATGAAGTGATTTTTAGGTAAGATACTCTATTCTAAATAGTGTACCACAGAGACCTACGTTTACCGAATAGGGCTTTATTCGCTTGCTAATGGGAAATATTTGTTATTGTATTTTTTTCCATAAACATTATTTTATAATGCGTTTATTAAAATTTACTATCAAATTACTCAAAACGTATACCCTGCAAATGTGAATATAAATATAATGGTTTTAATAACATATAATTAATGGCTTGTAAAGCAATCACCCATTTAAAGTACAATAAAAGTTCTATATTAGGCCATCTTATTTTCAGACGTTTTTGTAGGTTATTAGGGAAAGCGATATAAATGGTAAGCGAGTTGACAGACAAGTTCGAGTGGTTATGGAGATTCCTATAAAATGATAAATATATGGACCACTTAAGCAACATAAAGAAGATTAAAATCTTTGTGGGTAAATTTGTTTGTAACAAAGCACATTAGATAGCAAGGATTGGATACGTGATGAACTGGATGGTTTAGTGGAACCCAAAAGATCAAATTCGAATTTCCAAACAGTTCGGATCATAGTCGTGAAGATGAGTTTTAATTTTTCGGCATCATTTAAAGGAACACGTCATACTGTTTGATGTCATTTTATTCTTCTGGTTGTTTGGTTTTTAGGGTTTAACGTCCGAATGTACCCCATTATTTTAGTATAGTATATATTAAAAAAATTACACTTCATTTATAAAAAAAATAGGCTTTGAAGAGTTAAAAAATATATCGTAGAAAATAAAAAATCTGGAAAATATTATGGTATTTTTATTATCAAATAACAAAATATGACTATGAAGAACTGATTTATAAAAATACAAAATACAGTGGTATTCATAAGTTTTCGGCCACCCTAAAATTTTATCTTAACTTCTGTTTAATATTTATTAAAATTTAAATGTAGATTAATGAGGTTTAGTTGACTGTTACGAATTAAGAGAAGTAGATAGTTGGGGTATGCAGTCATAAAGATACACAGCAATTAAAAAAAAGGTTTTTTAATTTGTAATGCCAACGTTTCAAAATGGATTGCAAGCCTTCATCAGGGCTGGAAGTAGAAAAAAACAAAAAGGTATGACTAAATTGTAGAGAGCATAAAATACAAAGTTATGAAAAGAATAACTATAAAAAAGGAAAGGCAAACACATAAAGGCAATATGTAAAGACTATGAAGCCACAAATTAAAAAACTTATTTTTTAATTGCTGTGTTAACCTTACATAACGATCTTAATATACCTTTTGTCCTACAATTCATACCTGTCAAATTTTCAAAATTCCATCAAAAACTTTCCCATCATCCTAATCCACTAGCACGATCCCTATCTAGTTCCACTCACCCCTATAATCCTCCTCGCAGGTTAAAAAGGCAGTGGCCTTGAGATCTATTATAAAATTCGACATGGAGTCCTGGCAATGGCCAGCTTCTCCACTCATGCTTTGAGTGACTGTGCTATAGCGCTCTCACTCTGTCTACATTGGTATTATCTACACCAGTGACGCAGCTGAGAGAGAAACGCTGGCGTCTCTCAGGCCCTGGCTTGTCCCTCCATAAGTGGAGGGACAAGTCTCGTCGGGGGATCCCTCGGATTTGTATTTATTTCTTGTAAATATTGTGTGAATGGATCATAAGCCATCCATATTACTTATTGCCCACATCGAGGCAGATTGTAATATTTTCGTTAAATAAATGTTTTAAAAAAATATATATATATTTCTGTGTATCTTTATGACTGCATACCCCAACTATCTACTTCTCTAATTTAAATTTAGGTTCGATTTATTTTAATTTATGATTTTATTGAGAATCAAAACATTTTTTACTGAAACACAAAACAAAACAACATCAATTTAAAGAAAATCAACAAAAACAAATAATAGATGCCAATAATGAAAAACACTTCTTTCTTTTTTTTTAATTTTTTATAGCTTTAGGAGATTTCCCCACATTTTATTTACTAAACTACTATTAATATATAGTTGCACTACCTTCGGGAGAAATGAAAGATGAACATCGTCGGAGCATGGAATTCATTAAGGTTAGAAATCTGTTGTCTCGCAGTATATCCATGTACACATCCCTGTACATATCCCTGGTCATACGTTCATTTATGAGCACTAAGGTACCAACGCCATAAGCTGAAAACGCATTCATTTCTACTAACAAACATAACAGCTGATATTTGCTATTGAACATTTGTTCCTTGTACCTCTAGGTCGTCATATACAGTGTTTCCAATAGCCTTTAAGCTAAATTTTGTTTCGTCGGAAAAAGTCACATTTTCCCACTCGCCAGAAGAATTCTTGATTAATTAACTAAATTAATCTAGAATCCTATTTAGTTATCTATGAGCAAAAGAAGAAGCTTCATTCAAAATTAGTAATGTTGCGTTCCTATTTTTTTTTTTTTTTTTTTTTAACGATCCTACCATAGATATGAAGTTAATTTTTTATTTATACTTATTTACTTATATTTAAATTTATTTTCTGTTGTAGCTTTGACATTTACAGAGCTGGCTTGCAGCTCAGATACGATCGGGTTTACCCCAAAGTCCGGATGTCCAGTACATCTTGGAAGTGATAAGGCGGGTGGTCTGTTATCAGCTCCGTTATCAACCCGTTATCAGCCGCTACCCCGGGGCACCTCGCTGCGCCTTAATTAGCTCTAATGAAGCCTCTCGTAATTTACACAGATTATTCGGCCGATAGGATTCACGGAACTAATATCCATTTGATTTTCGAAATAAAATAAAACGTGTATTCATAATTTCCAAAATATATATTTTGTGTAATATATTGTTTATCAAAATTATTTTCAATATATATATGTTAGAATTATTTTATTACATGAAGCACTCCCACCCTTCTCCATATCCTCAGCCACATTTTTCTTCATTAAGGGTCTCAACCATTTTCTTATTCTCATACATTTCTTTTATCTTTAAACATTTCGAAAAGGAGAAATAGAGAAAAATATGCAATTTTAATATAGCAAGCCCTAATTAATATACATGCAGTTTCAGACGAATTTTAAGATAGTCAGAGTTGTGGGTCACCTAAGAGTCTCAAGTGGGATTACCTAAAGGACAAAACACTAATTATAAAATCCAGCAAAGCCTGCATGGCCTGTGATATTTTGGTGTCGGATTCCTTGAGCCATTTTCTTACTCAGTGCATTAAATTTGAAGAGCAGAGAAACAAATTCTTAGGTACATACATTTCTGAATCATTGTCTACAGAGAAATTCTTAAATGCAGATTGTATTCAAAAATTAAACAGACTACATAATTTTTTGATATGTTGTGCCATTGATTGAAAAGCTAAATGTTTTTATTTTTTGGCATAAGGTTCTGACTATAGTCTTATTGTGGTTCTTTTCTAAATCATTGGGTCACTAATTCTCTTAGCCATTAATTAAAGGTAATAATGACTAAATATGACTTGGTGGGAAGTTGTAAAGCTGTAAATCTGTATACCTTGTAATTGCATTGATCTTGTTATTAAGTTGATAATTATTTTATTTATTTTTATTATTATTATTTTATTTTTGTAAAAGTGTCTAAACTATTTCTATATGTTTGTAGTACTTATATAATTTAATGTTATTTATACAAAGTCCTAGTGCTGCTAGGCAAAATGTTATTTGTAGAAGAAAGGTATTTTAAAAATAAATAAAAATATTGAATTGAATTGAAAAGGGTTTATTATTGTTTATATCAAGTAACATTTGAATCGTTTGAGCGAATTTTTAAGTATTATTCAAAAAGCCATAATTGTTTTTTTTATTTAACAGTAACCCTATCAGAGAGGCGTTTATGAAAATATTCTGTACATGCTCCTTGCTTATAGCATATTACATGTATTTTTTAGAATTTACGAATTGTATAAGATTCTTCCATTTTTTAAATATATTTATTTTTGATTTGTCTTTACCCTTCAGGGTCATTAGCAGTTCGCCTTCGATTTCTTATCCCCTACATCGTCCATAAAACCTTATAGCCTTCAGAAACTTCAACAACTACTTCACTGACTGATCATCCTGTAGGATTTCTTTCAGTGTATATGAAGTTTTAAATCTTTCCCTTAGAGATTAAAACTGTGAAAAATCTACTAATATGTGTTTTATTGTCCTGGGTTCCTGACAGATAACACAGGTAGGGAGCTCCAAGCCGCGGAGAAGGTAGCCATGTGAGAACTCACAGTGGCCGATTTTCAGGCGGCACAAAATTATTTCCTCCTTTCTAGAGGTCCTACAACTTGTTTACCACTTTGCTGAGCAGTTCGACTTTACATCTAACAATTTAGACCTATTTGTTTTCCAAATCTCTTCCCACTTCGCTTGAATCGAGCATCTCACATGCCTCACCCAGTCTTCCTTAGTAATAAGATTAATATTTTTAACAATATCATCGTCAGTTATTCTTGCTAACTGAGCTGTTGAATTAGATCTTTCATTTCCATAAATGCCACAGTGGGAAGGAACCCAAATAGAAATAATCATATTATGTTTCTGTTGAACTTTCCATATAAGCTCAAGAATTTGTAATATTATTACATGTTGAGATTGATCCTTCATTATTGCCAGTAACATGCTTATTGAATCCGTGACAATTATTTTTTAAATTATATAAATTAATGAAATATATATGATTTTATTTGATAATTTTATTTATCCATACAATTATAAAATCACCGATCAACACAAATTATAGTCGAGAATATATAGCAATAGGAGAGTAGATGTTTCCTACCTGTAAAGAATTTAAATACCTGGGAGTCATTGGAACAGAGAATAATGATGTAGAGGCTAACATTAAAGCAAGAATAGAAGCGGGAACAAGGTGTTATGCGATGGATAAAGCTCTCCGTTTTAAACGACTCTCAGGAAGAGACAAAGTAACAATATACAAAACGGTAGTAAGACATGGAATCTTAAAAGGAAATATCAGAAAGCTCTACTAGTATAAGAAAGAAGAGTCCATCGAAACATATATGACCCAATCAAAGAGCAACAAAGGTGGCACATCAGAAGCAATGCAGAGGTCAGAGAGCTCTGTGATGAAACGGATATTGTCACTATTATAAAAAAAAGCAAGGATGCGATGGTTGGGTCATTTAGAAAGAATGGAACCTCAAAGCTGTCAAGGAAAATGTGGTCTGGAACACCAGGAGGAGCAAGAAGAAGAGGCAAACCTAGATAAAGATGGATGGATGTGGAGGGAGACATACGGCAGCTGAATATCCAGGATTATAGGAACGTAGCCGCTGAGAGAAGAGTGGAAAATAAGTGTGTAAGTACTATTTCAAGATAAATATTAATTTGATACAATATATAACGTTAGAAGTTAACAACAAAATAAGTAAAATTTCTTAAAATAAATCAAATCAAATGTCATAAAATGGTTTAAATCCAGAGGATTGATCTTTTTTGGGTCTTCAAGTAATTTTTGGTCAGCCTCCGTGTCTTTTCATTTTTTTTCAAACATTTTTCTGAAAAATCCAGTTGTCTTCTTTTAGAATTATATATTTCATTAGGTGTTTTTATTTTATTAAAGTTTTATTAGAGTTGTAATGAATGTGAAGAAATATTTGTGGTGTTTGTCAGCCGCTTTGGCATTTTGTTAAATAAGTCAGATAAAATAGTTTCAAAAATGGTTTCCTGGCCCATCTTCAGTTGTAGCTGTGTCAGTTTGTGATACAGTGTTTTGCTTTAATTAACGAGTATAATACATAAAAAAAAAATTTAGTAGACATTGTCCTTGTGTTATTGTTAGTTATCATGCATTTTTTAATGTAGAATGTAGGGACTTTGCTGTGTGTTATTGGAGGAAACTGTTTCGTGAGACAGCCTAACAGACTCTTTTGCTAGTTCATTTCCTTTATTCTTACAGTGTCCCTTAATTAATTTATAGTCTACTTGATATGATTCTTCATATATTTTATTTAAAAGGATATATAGTTCTGAAAGACGAGAGTGTGTGTTGCCGGAGTGGAATTCGTATTTGAGCTGGAGAAGTTGGATGAGATATACAATATACGTCTTAGGAATATACGATAAGATTTATTAAAGAAGCTAAAAAAATGTTTGGTAGGGCAGTTAGGAAAAAGCCACTTTAATCTAGCATAGTACTTAAAAGTATGAGAATCTCTGGAAATGCAGAATATACAACTTACAAATTAATCCATTTAAGTTTTCTGTAACAAACGAAACATTGGTTTGTTTCAATGTGTAGTGTTAAACCCCGATAGTTTAATTTTTTTATTAATTTTTCATTGCATCATCTCCAAAAGTGAGAAATAAATTATGTTATAATTGATTATAAATACAACACTGTAAAAAGCTCTAAATATTTCTGGTTAGTTAGTTTAAATAAGTAATGGTTCAAGTTATTTATATTTTGTGTATCAAGTTACGTATTACGTAATTTACGACAGCTGTTATAAAAAACAAAAGAAAAACATATAACCTCCCAAGAAGATAGTTAAATTGTGCTATTTACGCACAGCGATCTTTTTACTCACCGATCTCTCTCACCACTGCGCGATCGTATCTCACCACTGCCTTTTTCGAGAGCCCACCGAATGCTGAGGAGACTTCCACTAGACATCTACCAAGTATTTAAAAACTATTCGTCTACGTAACTTGAACCAGATTCTGTCATAGTTAAATTCATATTGTTATTTCCTCCATTAACTATCAAAATATTTTTAAAATTAGTTTTAATTAATTTCAATTTCTGCTAATAAGCATAAGATATTATTTTTATGTATATATTTAAATTATACTCACTATAGGAGATTTTTTTATTTTTAGCGTTATATTTCTTTTTTTTTTACTTACCTCCTTTCTTTTAATTTATTTAAATATATATATTTATATCAGTTTTTAAAAAAAATATAATTATTTTACAAGTGTCGTTCCTCTATAACGGTTTTATTTTTCTTTGCATTTTATTGATTTTATTTCAGGTTTTCCAATTTTCACCTACATTAAATTGGTAAAATTCTTTTATTTTTCTTATCTAATTTATAATTGGCCATCATTTGGTTGATAGTAATCTTTTACCAGCGTTCAGTTGGGGAGGTGATTGTTTTTCAAAAGAGAAAAGCCCCCCTTCCCAACATGTAGTACACATTAATTCTTTCAACCAGGTTTGAGTCCGATTATTAACATAAATTCTGTTGTATATACCGTGGTTTGACCTATGTTTGGATGAAATAGGGAGCCCATAAGTCAAAAACGGGTTGCTTCTACTTTCTGGTGGGTTTGTAATGTTAAATAATATCTTTAATGTTTTTTTGTTTTTTTGTTTTTTTTTTCATTTATTGATATTTACAACTATACAAAATAATATACATCAAATGTATTGATAGTACATCAAGTAAAACTGTGAAGAACTACTCAATTGAAGCACTTCAATGAACTAGAATGGCATGTAAGTAACTTCTTTTCAGACTGTGAAGAACTACTCAATTGAAGCACTTGGATTGGATCCTTACTATGGAAGGATAGGTATCTGGTTTGAGCTAAATCAGCAACATATGGGACTTAAAGTTCTTTATGGCTAAGTTTATTGGTGACAAAGTAAGGGGTATTTAGGACTTTTAGAAGGATTTTGGATTGTAAGGATTGGATACGAGATGAATTGGATGGTTTAGTGGAGCCCCAAAGCTCAACTCCGTACGTCCAAATAGGTCTAATCACAGTCAGGTAAATGAGTCTTTTGTAATTAATTGGAAGCTATGAACGTTTGTCTTGTAAATTTTGAAGTAGTCTGCAACGACGAACAGTTTCTTGTCGTTTTAGTCTTGTATGTGGATTCCAAGTAAGACGTTTGTGGAGTCCAAGGTAGCGGATGGGTTCAACAGGAATTAGTGGAATATCGTTAAAGAATACTGTTGGACAGTTGAGGTTTGAGTAGCAAAATTGAGGGTAAATTAATTTTATGAAGTTTTTAAATAATTGCTATTATTCCTGAAGTTATTTATTTATTTCAAAATAAAAAATGTAACTCTTTTGGTCAGTTACCATAAATAAAATTGGAAATCATAAGATTAAGAGATACGAACTATACAATGAAATAATTTAGGACTTTTAGAAGGATTTTGGATTGTAAGGATTGGATACGAGATGAATTGGATGGTTTAGTGGAGCCCCAAAGCTTAACTCCGCACGTCCAAATAGGTCTAATCACAGTCAGGTAAATGAGTCTTTTGTAATTAATTGGGATCTTTGAACGTTTGTCTAGTAAATGTTGAAGTAGTCTGTAACGACGAGCAGTTTCTTGTCGTTTTACTCTTGATCTTTAATGTTGAATATATTAATAATTATATTTTTTATTCTTCGTCATTTCCAATGTGAAGTGAATTAATTAGGAAAAGTTTCCCATTGAAGTCCTATACTGCCCAGAAAAATTTCATGAAGTACAATAAATCTTTCCTCAATACTTATTTTAATAATAAATGTTATATTCCATCGATGCCAGGTCCACTGATATCTTTATTTCTGAGAATGATTGTTTCCAGAAAACATATTTTGTAGTTTTCCTTCTTCATAGAAGGCGGAGTAAAGATTTCCTGCTCCCTTTTTGATTACACTGCTTCAATATTTGCAGAAATATATTATTAGGTTACCCTGTTTTTATAGAATGAATGTATTCTAAATTAAACGCCTGCTGAGATTACTGGGCAATATAATACCGGTATATGATTTACTTTGGAAATTCCAATATTTATTTGTTCTCGTAAAAGAACAGTATTGCTTTATTATTATTGCGATTATTATAGTGGCTCAATTTAGTTATTATTCACATAAAATATAAAATATAAATCACTTCAATTTATTGACGCTATCGATTAAAGTGTTATAAACAATCATAAAAGTCCACAACCAGCAGGACGTCTTGGATTCATTACTTGGACTGTGAAATATATGCATTTGCAAATTTCTCTTGATCAAATATAATATGTAATATCATAAAAATGTATACGATTTGGAATAACTATTATTGCACATTTATCTACATATCCAGAATTTTTATTTTACAATTTTGTACATATTTTGCCATAGAAAAATATTTTGAACTATGTTTTTACGTTTATCTACATATAAAAAAAATATAACTCCTTCTTTTCCTCCCCCCCCCCCCCCCCACCTAATGAATAAGCTCGTCTTTGCCCAGGTGCTGATTCGCTTCTTCGCGCGAACTTTCGATCGCATTTGCTTTCCTTGGAATCGTTTAATCGGATTAATTAATCGTTATAATTCCGCTCGAATAATTGGAATATTATTTCATTTTTCTTCTTTCTACCATTATTCCTTTACCTAGTCTCCCACCAAGACGCATCATTTGTCAACTTTATTTTTCGTTTATTTTTATACTCCTTAAATGATAAAATTTTGATAAAATAATGAAGAGGATATCATTTGTTTAGAAAAAGTCAAATTCAAAGAGATCCAATTGCAGACAATCACAGTACTCATCAACTTAAAATATTTAAATTTTCATTATAATGACATCTATATAGGAATGACCTATTCAACGAAGTATAGTAATTCCAGTTGCCCATTACTTGCAAAAATATGAGATCCTTTATTATGAATTTTATTTTATTTTAAAATTGCCATCAAACCTATAAATTTTAATGAATCTTTATTTTTCAAGATTTTTTTTTTTTTTTTTAATGTATACAGGATGTTCGGAAGATCGTTGGCCAAAGAGGTATCTCGGGTAGGGAGGTTCATTTTGAACCTTATTAAGGTCACTTACCAAAATATACAAAGTCTTATGGGCTTTTTTTATGATTTTTTTTTTTAAATGGCCAAAACCAAACATTTATGCCTTATAACGTCGTTGTTTACTGATATATCAATATCATTTTTTTTCTGTAATTACTAATACATTGTCCATGTAAAATAAAAAATAATTTTTAGAAAAAAAAACAAAACCGACTTCAAGATTAAACCTACATATACAAACTTAAACTAAAGAATAAAAATAATATTTTAATTGCTTCGAAACAAAAACCATTAAATGACAATCAACGAAATTATCGATACTTATATACCTATTCACAATTTATGATCAGTTATTTTTAGAGTCGGTGCCAGCCAAGAAGCGCAGTTTAATCTTGCTTTAGCAATAAACTTTCTTTATTCTTTAGGATGGTTGAAAGAGAACTACGTGGAATTCGGAATTCACTTACAACAAACGCCCAACTTCTTTTTCATTTCTCCAATTTGCAAATCAATTTTAACTTCTTGTTAATTGAAAGAATTTTCAAAATCACTCGAGTGAATAACTAATAATAAGTGACTGGTGTAACTATGAACTGAAAAGATAAACAATGACGGGAAACCGGAATATAAATTACAATGCAAAAAAAAAAAAAAAAAAAAAAAAAAAAAAAAAAAAAAAACGGGAGATCGTTAAATCTTGTTGAAGGCAAACAAAAAAAAAATTGAGAACTCAGTTTTCAAAAAAAAAAAGTTTAGGAAAAAAAAAAAGTAAGGACAACAGCCAAATCCAAATTATTTAAAAACTTCTCTAGCTTATTGAAGTTGTTATTATTATTATTTTTTTTCCTTAAACAAGATTTAATGATCTCCCGTTTTTTTTTTGTATTTTGTAAGGAAAATGTATTATTAATTACAGCAAAAAAAATGGTGTTGATATATCAGTAAAAAACGAAGTTATAGAAACAAATATTTGGTTTTGGCCATTTTTCCAAAAAAATTCATTGAAAAAAAAAAAAAAAAAAAAGGTAAGACTTTGTATATAGGTAAGTGACCTTAAATAGGATCAAAATTAACCACCCTATCCGAGATACCTCTTTGGCCTACGATCTTCCGAACACCCTGTATATAATACTGCATGTTGTTAGAAATTTACAAACATAGTAAATCTTTATTTTTGATATTTGTTCTTTTTTGGTTATATATGTCGGTTTTTCTTATACTAAAAGAAAATTAGAACAATTGAGAGATCATTGTCTAACTGAAACTAATTTACAATAACTTTATATTCATTTTATAATTATGATAGTAACAAATGTTTTTTTTTTTTAACGATTGGACGTCTTTCATAATGAAATTAATAAAATTTAAAAATAAATATTTCAATGACAAAATTCACTTATTTTATAAATATTGTTTATCATTCATATTTGAAATATAACTTCGTAAGTTACAGAGAAAAATACAATATAGAATTTCAAACTCCTTCTAAGGAATAAAAAGTTCTCCATCAGAGCTTCTGTGCATTCCCACTTTTCGAACAGTGAGGTTATCCTTTAGAAAAAAATAAACTTTCACAAACTTATTTCGAAAGGAGTTTGGTAATGGCCAGGAATATCTAAATCCCTAAAAAAATATAGCGAGTTTAAATATTGCATTTCCTTCGGCCATCATAGAAAAAGTTTTTAAACTACTTCACTTCAAAGGTGGGAGGGTCCTGCTTGAATACAGAGCTCCCCCAGCGCTCTCTATATGCAGCCAACTTCACCCAAAGTTTCTAATAGCAACTGCTCGCTATTTAAGGGAAGGTCTTTAGATATAATGTTTACAGGGTTAAATGTCCTCTAGAGTGGTTTTAACTCTCTACAGCAATATTCCAGATATCATGCTGCATATTTCATAATCATGCAACCCTATAATAGCGATACTATCATGAACTACCTGGAAATAATATACACTGGATTAATAATGAAAAACAATATAATAAATTACAACTCAGTAGTAAAACCAGCTGTTCTGTAGGCTTCCGTTACCGTTGGGCGATAGTCGATAGTTAGCACAATCGATAGGCCGATACTATCGGTTGAGAACTATCGATTGCTATCGATAGTTTTTCGATATTTTCATCTTTTTTCCCAAAGATATTCACTAAAGACTTTAAACTAATTTCATTAAATTCAATTATCTACTTACAATTTGAAATTCGCAGGATTATAAATTATAAGATTATATCATAAGGATGAGATATAAAAACTAATTTATTTGAATTTTAAAAAAGGTATTTACAATTTACATGGTTGCAGTAATAATGAAAAAATCAAATCTTCAGAAAAGAAAAATAACGAAATAGTTAATTTCAAGAGTCAAGTGTGCTCCTTGAGCCACCTATATCCCGAAAGAAAAACTAGCATTTTTGCTTTCCTTTGGCTTAATCTTTGAGAGAACCCTTGAGCTCTAGGAATTCCGGATCAATGTAAAATATTATTCATTAATAAGAAATACTAGTTAAAACTTGTTTTAGGCCTCTTCATTAATATATAAAGTAAATTGATTTAATTTGTTTCAACTGTATAATCATATCTAATGTAAAATACTTCGTATAATACAGAAAAATAATATTTAAAAAAATACTTTTTAAATATTTTTTTACATTGTTGTCATGCTATAATACTTGGATACCTTACGTCTGAAAAAAGAAAAAAAAAACATAAGGGCATAAATCGTAGGTAATTTTTTCCTCTATATTCTAATATAGAAGGGTATTTTGCTTAAAATGATTACTTTGCAAGTTACAAACAAAATAATGAAAAAAAAAATAAATAAAGATGATGATTGTATTGTTGTCTGTGAGCTGTAATTAAGGTGATGAAATGGTCTAGGGTGAAGTCAGGATGAATAAACACGTCAAGTTAAATGAAAAACTTGAAAAAAAAAAAAAAAAAAAAAAAAAAATTGGTTGTGACTAAGATGATACAAACATTAAAAAAAATAATAAAAATAATTTAAAAATGAAAAAGAAACAAAAAAAAAATAATAATACAGTAGAACCTCGATAATCCGAACTAATTGGGACCGAGGGTGGTTCGGACTATCAAATCCTTCGGATTACCAAATAAAGTGCTTTCCAGCTATAGTATGCAGCATGCAAAGTATGAAAACTAACATACTAGTTCCCATAAAATAAGAATGAAATTCGATATGTAGATTCCTCTAGGGCCGTAGGTGCTCGCTAAGAAAGGAATTTTAAAAAATCGGCCTGGATCGCGGCTAATTCGCGAAAAATGCGATTAAAATTTTTATTGGCTGAATAATAATAATAATAGATTAATAGTCATATGGTATTTGGATATAAGCTAAGTTAAAAAATAGGTTAGATGTTTAAACCGCACACTTTTACCACAAATTAAGTTCCTTATCGTTGTAAACAAACAAAAATACGATCGATGTCGAAACCTTATAATATGGTACTTTCTGTGAACTGTGATGGTGGCTGCAGAGGTAGACCCTTACAAGTTGTTTCGTGACGAAACGCTATTAAAAAACTTATCTTAAAGAGGAGGTTAAAAGACTTATGTTATCTGGTGATGACATGTAAGGCCAGTTCGATGTAGGGACAAAAAACTGATAAGAATCAGTGAGTTCTATCAAGTGTATGATTCTCTTCAGTATCGTCTCATGTTCTACCATGGAGAACATGGGTACAGTATTACCATCCCTCAGCGTGACTCAAACACTAATACACCAATTAAAAAAACCGTGTCTGAAGCAGATTTTTACACCTAAATGTTATGAGGTGAAGAACCTTATTTACTTTAACTTCGTAATCTCCTCAACCAATTTATACTTGATATGTAAGCAAAAATAGAAACAGAAAGACTAAACTTTATACGAAAAAATCAAAAAAGGTGAGAAGTTGAGACTATATTCATTTAAAGTATGCCATAAGAAAAGCTGATGGTCTGATATCAGAGCTGGGTAAGATGGTAGTGCTGCCTCGAAGCTTCACTGGAGGACTATCAAAATAAGATAAAATTAACTTTTGCATATTGTCAAATTTACTTATTGAAATTATTCTAAGAATGGAATTCTTTAGGTTTATTTAAGTAATAATTATTATCAATGTTAACCTTAACTTTTACTAATTTGAGTTGTCCTTCATCCTAACGATATTAAACCGTAGCGGAGCAGGGTCCTTTCAGCTAGTATAATATAAAATTTATTTGAACTTAAGGCATTTTTAAAGGTACATATATCCTAATATGTATAAATGCACTCTGCTACAAAACGTCAGACAGACCTTTGTAAATAAGAAAAGCTTTTTATGGTTTTCGATTGATTTTAGTTTATAACACATCTTGATGTATAAGTTACAATATTTTAAAAGGAGACAGTATTATCAGATCTTGTTGAATTGTTAAATCCAATATTAGTAAAAATTTACATTTTGTATGCGACAAAATGATAGACCCAATGATTTTTTAGGATGTTCCTAATCTTCTTGAGGTTGTGACCAACAAATGCCTTTTACTTTAGAGCTTTGTTGAATTTGTACGAAAGTAGACCTAACTAAACACCTTAATTATGGATAAAAAATGTTTTTTAAATGAAGAGCGCCGTTTGATTTCTTCACTAATGAGGATTTAATGTATATATATATATATATATATATATATATATATATATATATATATATATATATATATATATATATATATTAAAATTATTTTATTCTCGCACTTTATTTTATTTCTTTTATATTTAGAGATTGTTTATTTTAATTTTCTTACTTTTTTCTTTAACCTTATTTTATATTATTGTACATATTGTATGAATGAGTCTTTGTCATCCATATTACCCATTCCCCTTGTATGAGGCATCTTGTAATCATTCAAAAATAAAAAATAAAATTTTAAAATCACTACATCCAGGTATTACTAACCTAATTATTAATGCTAACTGTTAACTCTCGATTAATTAGTAACAGTTGTTTTGTTTTTGGTTGGTCCATTTGCAAGAGTCCTAGCCTAGCACTCGACTAGTACTCTACTTATTTTTGGTTGTGGCCTGGACCCCCACACTCTCTCACACACTTTTCAGGCCCCCCCCTCCTGCACAGGACGTGGAGTGTCAAGCCAGGGAGAGAGGAAGAAAGAAGATTTGGAGATGAGTGATGTGGAGATGGGAGACTCATCGGAGCACCATGCAGGTGGCGACTCCACTGCCAGATCACGAAGAGGTACCCGCTCTAGGACCGATGCCGAGGGCTTCATTACCCCAGACCCGAAGAGAGTCTTCAAACCCTCGGCCAATGGCTGAGCCTAGCTCAGTTCCAACGCTCAACCGTTATGATGCCCTGCCTGCGGAAGTCAGCACCGAACCAGCCAAGGATAGACCACCTCCTCCTATTATCATCTCACCGCCGATATCTTTCACTCATATGAGGAGGAAACTGGCAGAAGTTGGGATCATTAAATTTGGATTTAACAACTCCCGGCGGGAGTCCAGGGTCTACCTTAACACCGCCCGGGAGCATAATACTGCTACCTTGCTGCTTCGCAGTGACCAAGAGTGTCAATTCCACTCTTTCGCTCCCAGGGGAACCCGGAGGTCAAAGAAATTTGTCCTCCATGGATTTGACCTGGATCATTGCCTCGAGGAAATGACTGAAGACCTCGCAGCCAGACTACCAGGCTTTAAACTTGTACGACGACTAACCCGAAGAGAAGGTGCCGGCGGGTCGTACGCAACTGAAGGTGTCCTCCTCATTACAGAGCACACGGTGAAAATCGAGGCGATCCAGAAGCTAAAAGAGATCAATATGGTCCGTTTCCGGGTGTCTAACTTTAAGGAAGACGGGGGCCCGGTTCAGTGCCGTCAGTGCCAGCAATACGGCCACAGCATGAAATACTGTGGCCGTACCTGCGCCTGCCCATGGTGTGAAGGACCACACCTCATTGAACAATGCCCAAAGAAGACCACAGCCGCTCCAGTATGCGCTAACTGCAAAGGACCACACGCCGCCTTCTCCAAGGAATGCAGCTACCGCCAAGGGCTAATAAAACACAGGAGGGCTAAGACCAACATCGCCCCGGTCTCTGTTCCAGCTCCGGCTCCAGCTCCAGCTCCGATAATGGACGAAAAGAACTTTCCTCAGCCCAAGCCTGCACGAGGCAGCCGCTCCTTCGGGGAGGCATCCGGATGGGACCAGCAGCAGCCGTCGACCACTTCGAAGAGGTCAACCAGCCAGCCCCGGGTCTTCGTCGAGGAACCATCTGAGGTGGTACCATACGCCGCTCCAATAGTTTGACAACAACTTACTTTATAGGGTCATCGGGCGTATGGACCAGATGATGGATGCTATGACCAACCTGATGGGGCTCGTATCCAGACTCCTTCAAAAACATGATGGATGAAGCCTTAGTGATCAACTATAACATCCGAGGTTTCGGCACTGCGCAACCCGAACTGGAGGTACTCCTGCTACAATACAGACCGGCGGTGGTGGCCCTGACCGACACCATGCTCTCCCCAACGACAAGACTATACATCACGGACTACAACGTCTACAGGGAGGCTGTCAGAGATGGTGAAAGGCAGGGAGTCGCCATCCTGGTGAGGAAAGACCTATCATCGAGACTCGTCCCGAACCCAGTGGATTGCTGTGATGGTGTTCACATGATCACGGTGGATGTGCGGCTCAAACACAGGTATACGTTTGCCTGTGTCTACAGGAGACCCCGGGCGTCAAATACACCGGTTCGTGACCTATTGCTTCACGCACAGTCGCGTAGCAGGTTTGTCGTTCTGGGCGACCTCAATGCCAAGCATCCGGCGTGGTTGTGTCGCAGCAGCAATCCAGTCGGAAATATCATCACCAGGATGCGACTCCAGGTCTACCACCCTGGCGTTCACACCTTCCGCTCGGACATCGACCCTACTAGGACATCGACTTTGGACCTCCTGATCACCAGGGACATGCACAGCGTCACCGAATGCCGAGCACTGCCGTTCAGCACCTCCGATCATCGCCCTGTACTCTACATCTTCGAAGGTACTCCAGCCACACCACCGGCCACGAAGTACAAACTGCAGCAAGCAGGTGACTGGAAAGGGTACAGGGCCTCGATCGAGGAGTGTCTCCCTAAGGTGACGCCTTGCCTGACCCCTGGTGATATCGATGCAGCAGTGGAGACCATCACAACCACTATCCTCGATGCAGCCGACCTCAACATCCCGAAGTTTGCTCCTCAACCGAACTACCTCCGACCTCCACCCCAGCACATCCTGGAGCTGATAAAGCAGAGGAACAACCTCCGAAACATCTATCACTGCACAAGGGATTACGGTCTGAAGCCGTCTATCAATGCCATGACCCGGCAAATCGCCAGGCTCATGAGTGATTGGAAGACGGCCTTGTGGCACGACCAACTGTTACGGACACACAATGACTATGGACAGTTTTGGAGGTTGGTCCGAACCTTTGTCAGCAAAAGGAGCGGGGTTTTCCTGACCGATGGGGACCGGTTGCTGACACCTGCTGAACAGGCTGAACATCTAGCCCACGCATATGCTGACATGGACGCTGAGAGGACGAGTGATGCTCCGCAGCCACCTCCTGGACCTCTACCCAGCCCCAATGAGACGCCCATCTTCTCAACCTACAAGGAGTTGGAATCAGTCCTGCGCCGCATCAAAGGGAGGAAGGCATCCGGACTGGATGGTATACCCACCACGTTGCTAATGATGTTACCCAGGAGGGCCAAGGCCTTCCTGCTTAACATCTTCAACTCATGCCTCCGGACTGCCTACTTCCCTGTGGCCTGGAAGGAAGCTGTGGTTGTCCCACTCCTGAAACCCAAGAGGTCCGGGATCGTTGCGGAGCATTATCGTCCGATCAGCCTCCTCTCGCACATCAGCAAGGTGTTCGAGCGACTGATCCACCATCGCATCCTCGACCACTGCCGCTGTGAAGATGTTATCCCACCAGAACAAACAGGCTTCCAGCGAGGTGTCGCGTGTGAACATCATCTGGCCAAACTCCAGGCTCACACCATCGAGCAGATGCACCGGAACAAGGCCACAGCGCTCATCTCGCTGGATTGCACTCAAGCCTTCGATTGCGTCTCGCACCCCCTGCTGCTGCACCGACTGGAGGAGTACGGGTTTCCCGTCACCCTGTGCCGGCTGATCGGAAGCTACCTCAGCGGAAGATCATTCGTTGTGCGAGTGGGCGGGAGCCTGTCTTCGTCAGTCCCCACCACTTGTGGTGTTCCTCAAGGATCAGTGTTGGGACCAATCTTGTTCAACATCTTTACGGCGCCAGTGGTATCCATCCAGCACCCTGAGGCAGTAGTGGCTGCATACGCTGACGACGTCGCAGTCTACGCGTCCAGCCTCAACCCCGGCCGGGCCCTCAAGATGGCTGAGAGGGCGACCTCCACCATCGTCGAGGCGCTGAAGACATGCGGCATCAAGGTGAACCCTATGAAGACTGACGCCATAGTGATGTCCTTCTGTAAGCGTGGGAAGCCTCAAAAACTTCCCAAGAGCTTTACAGTAGACGGCATCGAGCAGTCCATCTCCAGCTCCATCCTATACTTAGGCGTCAGTCTCGATAGGCACCTCACCTTCTCGACGCATGTCAAAAGCAGAATCGAGTTGGCCCGGGCGCGGACATACCGCCTCCATCACCTCCTAACCTCTCCTCAGATATCCCTCAGGCTCAAAATCCAAATTTACAAATCCATTATCCGTCCCACCCTCCTCCACGGTGCTCCACTGCTGCATCACATGTACGCGACAACACTGCGCGCCCTCCAGACTTTCCAGAACACCGTCCTTCGGCGAATCGTCCGCGGTACCAGCCTACAGAGGGCCAAAAACAGCCGGATCCTCGAGGAGTTGAGGATGCCTACGATACCGGCTTTTATCAGTCGCCGGCACGTCAAATTCTTTGACGGGCTGAGCTTCTGTGCCAACCCTCTCTTCAGGGACATAGCCCCACCTCCCAGGCCTGGGAGGTGGCAAGGCGAAATCCCCTTAGCGGACGTACTCGCCGAGGGAAGGGGTTCAGACCATACTGACTGACCCGATACCCACCATCGCCGGCAAAGTGTTTCCTCCGCACTTGACTTGTAGACGGAGTGCCTCCAGCAGACCGAGACCCACCAGAGATGGCAGAGTTTTAAATAAAGTCTTAAAATGCCGAAAGGCAATAAAAGATCCCTTTTCCCCTTATCCTTTCCCTTGCATGAAATAAATAAATAAATAAAGCCGGAGGCTAGAAAAAAAAAAAAAAAATATGAAATACTTTTAACTTTTAAGTCACTTTTTCAATTAACTATTACTGTTAACTCTCGATTAATTCAGTGAATTACAGAAAGTGTAACAGTGAAACTCCGTTTGTTTTTTTTTTTTTTGTTTTTTTTTTTAGGACGTGGAGTATCAAGCCAGGGAGATGGCGGATTCCAACATGGAGTTGGATCTTGCCAGTGGTCCTATGCCAGCGGACCAATCAGGAGCCACCTACGAGAAGCGCTCTCTATCGGAAGGTTTTGAGCCTGTGCCGAAGAAACACTCCTTCAGGCCAAGACCTGCAACCAGTCGCCCTCCAGTTGCCACTGGGAACAGATTTAAGCAGCTACCGGTAGAGGTTGCTAATGCACCTCGAGTAAGGTTACCAGCGCCCATAATAATTTCCCCCTCCCCATTTCGCTGACTGATTTGAGGGTTAAAATCAGAGCTATTGGCATCTCTGACTTCTCCGCCATTAACTCAATGAAAGAGACGAGACTGTACTTAAACACCGAAATAGACCACGCGAAGGCAACCCTACTGCTGAGGACAGATCAGGCAGTACAATTCCATTCCTTTGCCCCCAGGGGCACACAAAGATCCAAAAAATTCGTTATGCACGGTTATGACCTCGACCACCCCGTAGCCGACATAACAGAAAAATTAAAAGAACGACTGCCCGGATTCATAATGGCTAGGAGACTCACCAGAAGAGAGGGGAACGACGAGCCCTACCCCGTTGAGGGCATCCAAGTAATTACTGCCCCCACTACGAAGATGGAGGATCTTCAAAAACTAAGGGTAGTAAACAATATTTGTTTCAGGGCCTCTGTCTTCAAAGAAGATGGCGGACCTGTACAATGCCGCCAATGCCAACAATTCGGCCACACAATGAAATATTGTGGCCGAACATGTAGATGTCCTTGGTGTGGAGGCCCGCACCTAATCGAAGAATGCCCTCAACGGCAAGTGGCCTCACCTATATGCCCCAACTGCCAGGGCGCTCACCCAGCTTCCTCTAGGGACTGCTCACATCGACAAAGTCTACTCGCCCAGCGAAGACAGAAAACAGCAGCAACTGCCCCGGCACCAGCACCTGAAATCAATGAGAGAAATTTCCCTGCAGCCCGCCCAACCCGTACGGACTTCAGCTTCTCTCAAGCCTCAGGTGGAGCAGCTCCTCGTCGAAAACCCAGTACTACCACTACTACTCAACTGACGGTGGCATCACAACCAGTCCAGATCAACTTGCCACCAGAACCTGACCTGCATGACAACACCACTAACGTGCTCCTCAACCGGCTTCTCAATCGCATGGACGCTATGATGGAGATGATGACTTCAATGATGCGCCTCATGACCAGGGTGATTGAGAAGCTCGATGATCGCTGAGCACGTCATCAACCTGAACGCCAGAGGCCTGCCTTCATCGCAGGCTGAACTAGAGGTCCTCCTTCTTCAGTATCGACCAGCGGTGATGGCACTAACTGACACTAAGATCCCCCCGACTTATCGACTCCACTTCACTGACTACATCTCCTACAGAGAAAACGTACAGGGATCACAGGCAGTCGTCATCCTCGTGAGAAGAGACATACCATCCAGACTCATACCGAACCCCGTAGACTCTTGCGAGGGCTGCCACATGATCACAGTTGACGTGCGACTGAGAAATCGGTACACGTTCAGCTGTGTCTACAGAAGACCTCGGGCCAACTATACGCCTGTTCGCGGTTTGCTGCTTCACGCACAGGCCCGCAGCAGGTATGTTGTCCTGGGGGACCTCAATGCTCGCCACACGAGCTGGTTATGCTCTTATAACAATCCATTGGGTTCGGTCATCACGAAGATGCGGCTCTCTGTCTTCCACCCAGGTGTACATACTTTCCGACACAGCGCCAACCCCGCCCATACCTCGACACTGGACTTACTCCTCACCAGAGACATGCACACTATAACTGAGTGCCGAGCCTTGCCTTTCTGTAACTCTGACCACCGCCCAGTGCTATACACGTTCGAAGGTACTCCGGCCACACCTACTGCCAATAAGTTCCTTCTGCACGAAGCGGACTGAGAGGGCTACAGAACCAGGATATAGGAATCGCTCCCCTCAGTGACTCCGTGCCTGACCCCTGGTGAGATCGACACAGCAGTGGAGACTATCACCACCACTATCCTTGATGCTGCCGACCTTCACATCCCTAAATTCAGTCCCCGACCCAACAGCCAACGATCTCCTCCACCGCACGTCTTGGCCTTGATCGGACAGAGGAATAATCTCCGGAACATTTTCTGGTGAACACGGGACTACAGCCTCAAGCCTGCTATCAACGCCATGACCCGGCAAATCGCAGGCTCATGAGCGATTGGAAGACGGCTTTGTGGCATGATCAGCTCCGGCGGACCCATAACGACCACAGACAGTTCTGGAGATTGGTCCGAACCTTCGTCAACAAAAGGCGTGCGGTTTTCATCACTGACGGTGACCAGCTTTTAACACCTGCTGGACAGGCAGAACACCTAGCTAGAGCATACTCAGCAAAGGATGCTGAAAGGACGGCTGATGCGCCACTGCCACCCCACCCCACGGACCACTACCAAGTCCTAATGAGAAGCCCATCTTCTCTACTTTCAAGGATCTTGAGTCTGTTCTCCGCCGCCAGAAAGGGAGAAGAGCATCCGGACTGGACGGTATCCCGTCAACTATGCTGAAGATGCTTCCTAGGAAGGGTAAAGCCTTCTTACTAAACATCTTCAACTCGTGTTTCCGAATTGCTTATTTCCCCACGGTATGGAAACGGGCTGTGGTGGTCCCCCTCTTAAAACCTAAGAGACGTGGTAACGTAGCGGAAGATTACCGTCCTATCAGCCTCCTCTCTCACATCAGCAAGGTGTTCGAAAGACTGGCTCACTACCATATCCTCGACCACTGTCGCCGTGAAGAAGTCATACCACCTGAACAGACCGGCTTCCAGCGAGGTGTTGCCTGCGAACACCATCTGGCCAAGCTTCAGGCATATGCCATCGACCAGATGCATAGGAATAAAGCCACTGCGCTCATCTCGCTGGATTGCACACAGGCCTTTGATTGTGTCTCACACCCCCCCTACTACTCCGCCGACTGGAAGAATACAGGTTCCCTACCGCCCTATGCCGACTGATCAGAAGCTATCTTAGTGGAAGATCTTTCGTCGTAAGAGTCGGTGAGAGCCTGTCTCAGCCAGTCCTCACCACCTGCGGTGTACCACAGGGATCAGTACTGGGACCAATCCTGTTTAACATCTTCACGGCTCCAGTGGTCTCCATCAAACACTCCGAGGCGGTAGTTGCTGCATACGCAGACGACGTAGCCGTCTACGCCTCCAGCCTTAACCCTGGCCGAGCACTCGACATGGCTCAGAGGGCAACCTCCACCATTGTCGAAGCTCTACCCCAAGAAAACTGACACTATTGTGATGTTCTTTGCTAAATTCAGGAGATCCCAGAGATTGCCTAAGCACTTCACAGTAGACAATGTTGAGCAACCCATATCCAGCTCCATTCTATATCTTGGGGTCAACATTGACCGACACCTGACCTTCTCCACCCACGTGAAGAGCAGGATCAAACAGGCCAGGGCAAAGACCTACCGCCTCTATCATCTCTTGACTTCTCCCCAAATCCCTCCGCCTCAAGCTCCAGATATACAAATCCATAATTAGACCCACCCTACTCCATGGAGCTCCACTGCTGCACCACATGTACAAGAGTACACTACATGCCCTCCAAACGTTCCAGAACACCGTCCTTCGGCGAATCGTCCGTGGTACCAACCTTCAGAGGGCCAAAAACAGTCACATCCTAGAACAGCTAAGGATGCCTTCCATCCCGACCTACATTGGCCGACGACATATCAAATTTTTTGATGGTCTGAAGCACTGTTCCAACCCTCTCTTCAGGGACGTAGCCCCGCCTCCCAGGCCTGGGAGGTGGCAAGGTTTGACCCCCTTAGCGGACGTACTCGCCGAGGGAAGGGGTTCAGGCTCAACAGACTGACCCGTTAGAACCACCACCGCCAGCAGAGTGACTCCTCCTCGCTCAACATAGAAGAAGGAAGACCATCCGTCAACAGAGTGGATCCAGCAGCTACCGAGGACACCCATCTTCAAATGCCGCAAGGCAATCCAAGATCCTAATATATATATTGTATATTATATTGTATGTATTGTAAATAAATGGAGGATTGGAAAAAAAAAAAAAAAAAAAAAATATGAAATACTACTATGCTACAGTAAGATAGCTATATTTTATGTAATGTATGCACATGAATTTCGTAATATTTTACATAGTATGTATACAATCTTATTCACACACAGAAAGTATAGTACTGTACACACAAAAATATTATGCTGTACAGAAAGATAAAACAAATCAAGAAAACAAAAAACTAAATATTTGGAAAATAGTCACATTTTTTTCTGAACTAAGGTTGAAAAACGTTTTTTGGCTGCTAAATCACGGATTTTCAGAAAATAATTTTTATATTTACCAAAACGGCGTTCGGATTATCGAGTGTTCGGATTTCAAAGGTTCGGATTATCGAGGTTCTGCTGTACAAAGTAAAGTAGTCAACGAAAGAATAATTAGCTGTTTACATAATTATAAGAATATCTGTAGTTGACTTTAACTACAGATTTTCTTATGATTATTGTTAAATTGGTTGTTGCACATTCACAATTTCTCATGAAATCGTATGTAGTGAGTCCTCTATGTTGATTGACTTTTTTTAATGATAGCTAGTATTACGTTTACTGATAATAATCCACAGTTTTTGCCATTGTGTGAGTTTATTTACTTTTCTTCCCATTATAGCCAATCAGGAAATGCATTGACAGCTGGAACGCTTGACAAAAAATAACCAGATACTTGTGTGGAACAGGAACAACTTGTCACTGGGGAACCGAGCGTATGTTACAAGCCTTTACTTTCGAACGGGCCGAACGAGCTTCCGGTTCGGCCGGAAATTAAGCGGCGTGAGGTAGGTCCCCCGCTTCATGCATTTTACATCCGGGGCCTCAATAACCTTCCCCTAACGACGGCCATTATTGCACCAGAGACCAGCAGTCCCCCTTTATATTTCCCATCCCCGATATTCTCCACCTTGGGCATACGTAATAAATCCCTCGAGCCATGTTACGCTTTTCATCACCTCCTGGGCCATATTTCAGAAATCTTTATAGGTCATGTTGAAAATCCTATGGAAATGTAACCTTCTTCACTTGTAAACTTTAGAAGCACCACTGTAAGATTGTGCAGTAACATAGTTCACTTCTAGTTTTGATTAAAAAGTACCTTTAAAGAAACTTCATTTTCCTAATAAAAGTTGATAAATCAATATGCACGCAAATCAAGTTTACCTTCTTCTTACGTACTGTACATCACACCAATAACTCTCATTACTCAGATATGGTGCAATGTGATATCTTAGATCTTTCTTCGAAAAAAAAAACAACAGAAAAACAAAAAATAAATTTTGTAAACCTTTATTTAAAAAAAATATATACAAATCGTTCTCATTTATATAAGCCTATCCATCTACCTCGATCGACAAAATAAAAATACGGAGGAAATCTAAATACTCCAACATTCAATCTGAAATTCTAAGTATCATAGCTAAGTCAATAAAATATACTTTTTTTTTTATATCTATTTATTGAAATTTACAACTGTACATAAAAACATACATCCAGTAAATGTGATAGTGATAAAAAATAATAAAATGACAAATGCTTGTGAAGCAACCACCCATTGGTAGCACTACAATAAAAGTTCTATTTGAGAAGGTCCCGAGGGCATATTTAAAATATTCTATTAAATTTGCAAAAAATTTCTGGATTATTTTTTTATATTAGGATATAAACAGGAAGTAATAAATGACGTTAATTTTTTTTTTTCTTCATTTATTGCTATTTACAACTACAAATATACATCAATTAAATGCGTTAAAAACGTTTACAATAACATGCCAAAACTAGAAGAGAACTACGCAGGAGTAGCACTTCAATAAAAATCTGCACTAAAAGGTCTCTAGGTTTCTTCTTTTCAGACGCCTCGGAGGGTTGTCAGGAATAGAATAGGAAACAAGTTGAGAGACTAGTGGATTGAATGGTTTTGGAGTTTACTATGAAAGGATATGTATCTGGTATGGGCTAAATCAGTAACATATGGAACATTGAGGTCTTTATGGATAAGTTTATTTGTGACAAAGTAGGGAGCATTAAGGATTTTTCGAAGGATTTTGGATTGTGAGGATTGGATACGAGATGAGTTAGATGGTTTGGTGGAGCCACAAAGCTCAATTCCATACGTCCAAATAGGTCTGATAACTGCCATGTAAATGATTCTTTTGTAGAAAATCGGAAGTTTTGAACGTTTGTCTAGTAAATGTTGAAGAAGTCGAAAACGACGAGCAGTTTCCTGACGTTTTAGTCTTGCATGTGGATTCCAAGTTAAACGTTTGTCCAGTTGGAGCCCTTGATAGCGGATCTGTTCAACAGGGATCAGTGGGATAAAAATATACTTAAATTTGTAATTATATATTTTTTATTTTTATTTTTTAACACGGTACGTTTTACCGGCGGCCTAGTTGCTCAAAAGCAAAACGTTTTTGTAGAACGCGAGGGCGTTACGCATAGTTTAAAATTTTGATATTAGGAGTTTAGAAACAGTTAATTAACACTAGCTCAATATTGAGTGAGCTCCTTTTGACTCTGTTTCCCCTAATACGAAATAATACATTTTAACCTGGATTTAGTCGATCTTGCTCGATCCCTCTTGGCTGTTGTGTATAAAAAAAATACTCACTCTTAAAGGAAACAGACAATACTCTGATACAGGTAAGCGAACAGAAAAAAATAAAGAACATAAGGGCATAGACGGTCAGCAGGATTAAGCTATTTAATTAAAAAATTTATCTCCAACAGAAAACTGAATCACAGGAAAGCAAAAAAAACAGAAAACATATCGTCGCTGAGATTTCCAATTCTCCTATATGAATTTTAGCATTTTCTATGACATTAAATACAATATGTGCTCAGATACATTTCTGTAATTGTGTTTTGGGTTAAAATCACTAAAATTGTGTTTTGTCATAACCTGATCCAAGCTGAATTTGCGTACCTATTTGGTTTTTTTACATCAGGCGCAGAATTTCATTTTAATACAAAACTTGCGAAATCCTAAATCGAAAAAAATGCAGATAACGAAATTAATAATCTCACCAACGATATGACTATCATTAGTGTAGGAAGCAACCGCTAAAACATGTTCCATTTTATTCGTTCTTTGTGTTTTTTTTTTGTTTTTTTGATGAGATGATATTACGCAAGATTGTGCACGCCAGACGATGAGGAAAGTTAGCACTCAGCACCTACTTACTCTTAACATAATATTTACTTAATTTTAAAGGAGTAGATCTCTCAAACATCTCCTTTTTTAGCCTTATTCGGGTATTCTCTGGCATGTTCTTTGAGTTTGTGTTGAAATATTTTTCATGAATTGTGGAATTAATCCTGTACCGTAGGTATGCGTAAGTCTGCGTTAAGGCTGTGTGACATACCAGGGTGATTGTGTAATGAGTCTTAAATATTTAAAAGGCTTGTAATGAAAGTCTCAGTCTTTTGTTAAGGCTGTTTCTGTTCTACATGTGGGCCCCATGTCATCCTTTTGTCGAACATCTGTTCTAAATACGGCAAAGTGTTAGTTTGTTTAATTGGAATATTTTTAATGTAAACTGCATTGTTTTTCTAATCCTTATACCCACCTGCCATTCAGATTGATTAAAAATCAGTGGATTTAATAAAATAATGAATTATTTGGCGTGAAAGGCAAGAGGGATAGTAGAAACCTATAGCACCTTAATAGGTTAATATACTAATATTTTATTTTATAAAAGGTATAAAAGTGTGTATAATAGCGTGAACTGAATTTCTAAAAGTAAGATAGTTTTTTTTTTTTAATTTATTTAATTAATTAGAATATTCAACATATGTAAAAATCTAACACCTTGAGAACATCAACTATGCTGGATTATTCACAATTATTCAAAAATATATTTTTTAAATTTGTAATGTTTTTTAATGCCTTAATGTAATTACAAGCTAAAAGCGTAAAGTACTCATCTCCGGGTAATTATAATTATAAAGGCATGATACTTCTAAAAACATTAATAATTTATAAATTAATGTAATAATTTATGCTGTAAAATGAAAAACAGGTAGTGATTGATATTTATTTACAAAATAATTAAAAATGATTTATATGTATATACGAAATGATCATGAATAATGATCATAAATTGACCTGAAAATTCTCCTTGAACTAAAACATTATTTAGCTATTAACAAATTTACACCATCAATACAATTTTTTTTTTTATTGAAATATATGTACAATCTGCCTCAATTAAGGGCAATAGGTGACAGTGCTAAAGATGTATCCATACATACGATATATTTATATTCATACAATATATACAAGAACACATACACACAAAATTAATGATAATAGAAGATTAAAAAAAAGTTATAAAAATAAAACTAATAACTCAATCATCAAAAATAAAATGAAATAATAAAAATAAGTAACAAAAATGAAAAAAAAAAAAAATTAAGATATATTCATACTATATGTACTCAGCCTGTGTTACCCCGAATAACCCAAAATTCGAAACCTACATTACCATTCTAAAAGCCTTACTATTTCTGAAAAGTCATTCTAACTAAGAATAATCCTAACTATGAAAACAATTGACTTCTTCGATTCTCAAACTTGGACCAGATTTGTCAAAGAAAAATCTCTGACACCATTCAATCCTACTCGCACTTGAATGTAACAGAAACAGAACTAAATATTTCACTTCAAATTTTTTCTCCTTCTAAAACATTTTATGTTTCCGAGGTTTCAAACATAATACGCAAGTTATTGACATGTCATTGTAATCATGTTTAACATATGTATTTCTTACATATATTGTATACAGTACTAAATATAGATTAAAAAATATTGGGTATTTTTTAAAATATTATATAGCATATCAGAAGTATCAGAATCAATGAAATAATAGATAAGATTGGAACGATAAAAAATGTTAAGAAGGTTTAAATATTTGAAGAGGAAGATAGGGCATTACTTGGGGAGTATAAGTTGAGAGGGAACCGGGCTTGTTATAAACTTGGATAGGTTTTCCATTCGGGATAGTGGCCCCATTTGTTCCCGCATCTAAATAGCTAGTTCTCTTTAGCTAGGACTTCACAATAGTAAAAGAGATCGCCTACGATAAACACACTTGGTATAAATTTGTAACTTTTAAAAGACTATTGATAAGAATTATAACACTCAATTATTCGTTCATTTCAGTCAGTTTGAATGAATTTTATTTATTATTGAATTTTGTTTATACATATGAACGTTAAAGCGTTTCAATAGAGCTATTTCATAAATTATTTGTTTGTCAAATAAAAAAATATATTATGTCATTCATATTACTATATTAACTTATAATCAACTTCAAGTCAAATTTGCAAAAAAAACCAGTCAATAAAATAATCAACCTAAACCTTCTGAGATATATGATACCGAAAGCAGGATATTTTCTTAGAACTGGCTGAACATTTGGTCGTTGGTAAGATTTGTACGTAGGATGAGTGTTTGAATGACGAATGAAAGGAGAGATGGAGTTCCATAGAAATGCAGAACTGATAAGGAACGCTTGGTATGAATGAAGTGAGCAAAAGGGAGAACACAAGTCAGATGGAAGGAAATGGGCATGGCAGGAAAGGAGAATAGAAATAGAATTGGGGTGAAATAACTTACAATGGATATATATATATATATATATATATATATATATATATATATATATATATATATATATATATATATATATATATTCATTCATCCATTAGTGAGCTCTGCAGTCCTTTAAAAACCAAGACCCTCTTCCACTCTTCTCTGTCTGTTGCAAGACGCCTCTATTGCCTCTATATAAATATATGAATATGTGGCGTGTGTAATAGGTAATTAAAGTGAAGCACTTTCGACCGTGGTCAGTACTTGGTTGGGAGAAGGCCTAAAATTGGTAGGATGGTCACCAAGGATGCACCACCACTCGGGTATTTGAGACCCGCTAGCACACTGGAGGCAACTGGCACCGACCGGGTGTGGGAGTGATGATCTTACCCTATGTTTCTTAATTTGGCATCGTGAGGATGTAGGTTACGATCAAGCAGATGTTTCTATGGCCTACGTAACCATATTCGAAGCTCCCTGCTTCCGAGAGCAACCAAGGTACATCTGTATAAAACCTTGGTCCGCCCAGTCCTGAGCTACGGTTCTGAGACCTGGACACTCACGAAGAAAGATGAGTCCGCATTACTTATCCACGAGAGGAAGATCCTGCGATCTATCTATGGTGGAATTATGCAGGGACAAGAGTGGCGTCGGCGAACCAATCAAGAACTATATGCTCTCTTTAGGGAACCGAATATAGTAAAGTTTGTTCGGCTTGGAAGGCTAAGGTGGGCTGGACACCTTGCGAGGATGGATGAGGGTTCCATTCCAAGGAGGACATTGCTGGAGGAACTTCATGGAACCAGGCGAAAAGGAAGACCCAAACTGCGTTGGCGAGACGGTGTTGCGCATGATGCCCAGACATTGCTTGGGGTGCGTAACTGGATGGTGGCTGCGCAGAACCGGGACATATGGCGTGGGCTGATTGAGGAGGCCTTGACTCAGTAATGAGTTGTTGCGCCGCTGATGATGATGATGATGAGGATGTAGGTCTTCTAGGATGTACCCTTTCAAGGGTTATGTTTAAGGACGTTCTGTTGTGAAGATATATGTGTTGGATCAGGACGGTCTTCTTACCTTGAGAAACTATATATAATCTGTAGATCTAGACGGATTCTTCACTGTGCTTCCAGTGTTTGAGGAGGGCTATGATGAATCAGCCAAAGTGGGAGAGGTAATCGAACAAGGGGGGAAGGCAATGGAAACTATGGTTCACCGCTTACGGGTAGCCTGCCACTGTACCATAGAAACCATTGTTCACAGTGACAGGAGTCGTGTTACCCCATCCCAGCATATTTGTTGGAAAACAATTTCATTCGGACAAAGACGGGGAACTCGATTATGGGGAAGTTGTTTGAAGTCAGCCGGGTGAAACCTACTTCATAAACTGTTGTTTTATTTAAATAATCTTAATTTATTTATTTAAAAAATGAAATTACTTCATTATTTTACTACTTCTTTCTGAAATATCACAAACAATTATCCCTAGAGTCAGGATAATTAAGTTGTTGAAATTACACAAAAGAAAATGTTCTTTAATTAATTTTATGAGTGATGTGTGATTGGAAAAACCGTTGTTGGTGTGAAACGAAAGATATAATGAAAAGTTCATTGACATAAATATTAGTGAAAAACCTAGGCCTAACTAATCGCCGTATTTGGATGACCTATGAGAATGTACGCGGTGGACAAAGTTTGTGGCTGGAACGCATATTTCATAGCCTGGAATCTGATTCAGCTGAGTTAGTGTGTGAGCTGGGATGTGGCATCATACTCCCAGACGTATAGGAGAAAAAACAAGGCAAAACACAGGGTTTGTTTTCATGATCTTAGGAGTATTTATTGTTTTATAACAATTTATTTGAAGTAAGCCAATTTTATTATCAATTTCTAGCTCTATATAAAACCGTTATAACCTCTCTTAAATGGCACTCGCCACTTATCGGTCAATTTTCAAAATTCACTTCGAACCACATATTTATCACTTTTGGCAACCATTTAATATAAAATATGTAAATTTTCTTATTTCTAAGCCTTCAACTATGAAGATGATCTAGTTAAGATTTGATAAACATTAGTTCAGTTGTTTTTGCGGTTAGTGTTCACAAACGAAAAATGGCTTGTCCTTTTACATAATACCATAGATATAGATTAATTTAGAACATATGTTTTATTGTTAATTGTTTACAAACACCTGAACTGAAGTACTAATTATAAAAAATAAATGATATTTTTGGAATATTTGTTCGGGAAACCCAACTCTGATTGTTAAAAAAACCTTCCTGGGTATATACCTAATAATTTCCCAATTTTTTTGTATGCCGATTGGATGTATGGCTTTTGAATCTATCGAGTACAGACAGACAGACACACATTCATTTATATATATATATATATATATATATATATATATAAAGAGAGAGAGAGAGAGAGAGAGAGAGAGAGAGAGAGAGAGAGAGAGAGAGAGAGAGAGAGAGAGAGAGAGAGAGAGAGAGAGAGAGAGAGAGAGATAAATTCTCATAAATTTAAAAATTTTGTTAAAAAAAAAAAAAAAAAGAAGCTTACAACAATGTTTTTGAAAAAAACAATTTGCATTCAATTATTTGTTATAAATGAGAGCCAAAAAAACGTATAATACACGGGACACAATAAAAAAGAGGTTAGTTATTATCCAACCGTTGTATCTTTTATGACTATACAGTTAATTAAATCTGTAAGGTTTATTATATAAATTCAACGCACCGAAAGAATAACAGGTTTCTAATCTTCATTCAAGCAGGCCGCTTTGTTTGTTTTTCAACGTATTATCTGCTAAATAAAAGAACATTTAGATAAAAAAATTATTTAAAACATCAAATTCTTTCAATGTGCAACCTGAACATTTTTTTCAAAATTAAACCTCTTATCACCGCAGAAGTAGACTCTAAAAATAAATAACTAGTACAAAAAAAAAAAAAAATAATAGCTAATTTTATTAGACTTTAAAACAGAATATAATTCTAACAAATCCATTTTAAAAACAAAGAGTACTGCCTAAATATACTAACTCACACTGCGATAATAACCTATTTTTCAAATACAAAATGATATCGTTAAATCTGATACAGATAAATCACAGCTTAAATGAATAAGATAAATCACATGCATGGTTGCCTAAAACAGGAAAGACCCCTCCCCTCGTTCCACTTTTCTACATACACTGCAAAAATCTAAGTCAGGCCGAAGTAGCCCGGCAAAAGATTGTCAACGACTTAAGGAAACATCTTATTGACGTGCATGTTTATAAAACAAAATATGTAATATTTTCATTTCAAAAAGGGAAGAAAACACTTCCGGTCAATTTTAAACTAAATGGACTTACAAACAAAATTTTATAGAAATGATTGTGCCTTATAACTTTTTCGGCCTATTCTGAAAATTAAAAACTGTACGGAGAAAATCATACAAGCTATATCACCTATTACTGTCAAGAAATCTTTCACAACGACTCTAGCTCATAGTTCATCTGTATCAAGGCCGGCTTGATACTATTGAGCACCGAATTTCCTTTATCTTGCAAAGACTATCACTTAACGGTTGGAATCATTCCAAAATGGTATTATCAGAAGAATAGTAAACAAAACGTCATTCAAGAAAAACAGACATTAAACATTAATTTAATTAATGGAAAGCTTATATCTCAGAAATTATTGACATAAAACATTTAAATTTTCAGGCAGAAATGCCGCTATTCCGGAATAACTTATTCATTGAAATTATACTAAATCTCGTCCCACAACATTAACAGAAATATGTAAAAATGTGTTAACAAATTTAAGGTTTTAATTTTTTTACGTTTCAGAAAAAAACTGAACCCTGTCATCTAATAATAAGTTTTGAAATATAAATTTTTCACACATAAATTCCTCAAAATATGAGTGTGTTTCATTACACAAATAAAAAAAAGAAAGAAGTAAAATATTAAATTAATGAATCATGCGACAATAAACAATAAATAAGGGTTTTTGAGGTTCACAGTCAAACCTCAAGAACCTTATAAAACATTTTTAGTTATAGTCAAGAATATATATATATATATATATATATATATATATATATATATATATATATATATATATATATATATATATATATATATATATATATATATACAACAAAAATTAAAATTAATATTAAATACAATTGAGATTTCAAAATGATCGACTTTAAACAATAAGTTAGTTTACAACATGATAAAATTCATGAAAAACTGTAAATGTGCAACACGTACTAATACCTTTACCATAAATATATCCGATAATATCCCTTCGAAATTTCAAAACTACTAAATGATTTATTTTCAGCAATAATTACATTTTTAGTAACTATTGTTTGAATTATTATCACACCAATGTTTTAAATCACTTTTCGCTTCTGCGAAAAACGCAAAATTTCATGTTAAAAGAAAAATAGATTACTGATTGAAAGGGAAATTCAGAAAGATCTGAAATCTAATAATAATAAATACATATAAATATAAAAATTCATAAATTCGTTCCTGCGTTAGGAAGGGATAACATATATTGGACAACTAAAATTTTGCGAACCGAGGGAAAGGTAGGGAAAAAGATAAATGAAAAGAAGGCTGACAGAGGATCCAGCCGAGTTGCCACACCACAGCTGTTTGACCGAGCCCTAACTGACGTAAGCACTATTTCATCCACTCCCTATCTATCATATCTCTCTCATCCCACTTCTCTCTAAATAATGTATTCTATCAGCGTAAGTGTCTGCTAGCGAAATGTATTTAAAAATAACAGCAATGTTAACTCAAAAATTCCACCACATCTGTTCATTTTTATTTAGCTTTTTTTTGTTTGTAAAAATAAAACATTAATAATCCATTATACAGAGATTGTTAAGAATTCAGTTTTAAACAATATCTTTATACTGACCGTTTCTTCAATAGGGATAACGTCCAACGTTCACACTTACCTGAAACAATTCAAAAGAAAATATTTTTATATTCATTTATTGAAATTCACAACTGTACAAAATATATACATCTAGTAAATGAGTTGATTATGATTACAATAACATGCGAAACTAAAAAAGAACTACTCATCAGTAGCGCTTCAATAACTATTCTACACTTGAAGGTCTCTAGGCCATCTTCTTTTCAGACGCCTCGGAGGGTTATCGGGAATAGAATGGGAAGCAAGTTGAAGGACTAGTGGATTTGTGAGGTTAAGGAGTTTACCATGAAATGATAGGTATCTTGTTTGGGCTAAATCAGCAACTTATGGGACATTAAGATCTTTATGGATAAGTTTATTTGTAACAAAGTAAGGAGCATTTTTCGAAGGATTTTGGGTTGTAAGGATTGGATGCGGGAAGAATTAGAAGGTTTAGTTGAACCCCAAAGCTCAACTCGATATGTCCAAATAGGTCTGATTACTATCATGTAAATCAGTCTTTTGTAATTAATCGGCAGGTTTGTCTAGTAAATCTAAGAAAAGATTTAGGCTGTTTAGTTACTAGGCTGACACATTTCAATTTCTTTTTATGAACTTTGAATGTAAGGTACGTTTCGGGGTCGGGAGCAATGTAACTGCAGAGAATTCTATTTAAAGGGTAGTTAGTAGAATTAAGATTTCTTAGAATGTCGGCTGAGAAATATTAGTTATGTGCTTTTTTCTATTATGTCGTCTTTGTATCGGAGAAGTCCGTTTGTATGGTCAACAGAAATCTCTTCTGCAAAGAGTTACTTAACAAGTTAGTTAATATAAAATAATGATGAGCATTGATGATCTCTGTGTATTTTTCACTCTAGAACCCTTCAAAAAATATATATTATACAATAAAGAATGAAGTAAGAGCTACATAAGAGAGATACATACGAAATAAACATGTTTTAACAAGAAAATAATAACAGAATAAAAGTGAAGTAGTAAACAAAAAGAAATAAAAACTTAAATGTAAATTATTAAATTCCAGTTATTAATTCTGATCGTGTTAAAAAAAATTATAAGAGAAATATTTAAAATTAAATAAAGGTAAAATAAATGTTGGTTTAAAAATCCACTATTTGTCACAAAAGAAAGTCCTGAATTTCATAGGAGAATGTTCGAGCTACATCAACTCTGTTATAGAAGGATGATTTGGAGTTAAGTGTTCACGAAGTGGCATCGGGAGAAATATCATTTATGCTATATAGAACTTCCATCTAAATAGATCCTCGAATTCCAACCTGCGGAATTCCGATGGAACTCGAGGTTTGAGTTTCCTGTAACCCTCTGGTCACCTGCGTGTTTTGGAGGCGACCGTTAGATTATTCTATCCATGTTTTGGAAAATATTCTCTGTGAAAATAGTTTTAGGACGCAAAAAAATTTTATACATTTCTTTTTTATTTCTTTACGTTTATGGGAGGCATTTTATTTAATTAATTTGCGTAAAACATTATTAGTTTAAATAGTCATTTTTGTGAATAATTTAATATGTTTTAATAATGAAAAAAACAATATATTTTAAAATAATTTAATATTTATTTTTTTAATATACAAAAAAATTAGTATTTAAAATATAATAAAAAAGGGCTTTGATAAAAAATTACCTATAATTTGGGGTCACCTGTGGTGTAGTGGTTAGCATAGCAGCCTACTAAACCCAAGATCGCGGGTTCGCAGCCCGGCAGATGACCTTAGGATTTTTTAAAGGGAGTAAAAAATCCTTGGCTATGCCGTCCTTCGGAAGGGACGTAAAATGGGGGCCCCGAGCCTGTGCGATGTCAGGTACTCGTTAAAGATCCCTATCCTAATTATACCTGGATAGGCAAAATTTAGGACTCCCACCCTAGCATCGTCCGATTAGCCATAGCAGCATAAAGTGACGTTAAACGAAACAAACAAACAGTTACCTATCATTTAATGAGAATGCCAGTACATAAACAATAATTAGAAAAATAATGTATCTTGGTTCAATCTCAAAACGGTAATATGAACAATAATAAAAACGGAAACCAACATTATATTAATGGGGTGTATAAAAAAAATGACCGTTCTTGAAACAAATATTTCTATTATTATTTCATTGATATAAAATACAATTAATACTCAAAGTATATTCTATTGTTATCTACCGTCATTACCCATCTGCTAGCCAATTGCTCGATGCTACGCAGATACCATTCCTTGGGATAGCTGTCAAAGAACTCTTGGAGAGCATTTTCAACTTCCGCAAAATTATCATATTTTTCCCTTGAAGAAAATGGGCCATGGATCGAAACAAGTAGTAATCCGAAGGTGCGAGGTATGGACTATATGTTGGATGAGGCAGGAGTTCTTTAAACTTGTCTGCTGATTGTTGAGGAGTAAGTTCGTGAGGGACCAGTCTACAGGTCTTTTTTACCTTCCCCATGGAGAGAAGATGACGACTAACAGTATCTTTCGACACGCCACACTCCCTGGCAAGTTCGCGAGTACTTGTATGCAGATTTGTCTTAACAGCTTCCTTCAGAACCTCATCAATATCCATTAATAGCCGCCCGGAGTCCTTCCTTTCCAACGTCGTACCTCCACTTCTAAATTTTACAAACCAACGCCGCGCAGTGCGCTCTTCTAGGACTTCCCCTTGAGGGCTTTCCCTTCATATTTAATAATTTTACGAGTTGCTTCAGTGGCTGTGAAATATTTTTTCCAGTAATGTCTTAAAATTACGAGAATTTCGTAGGACACTGTCATGTTTCTTCTTTGAAATAAATATCTGAACTGAGGCTTTTTTTTTTTAAGACGTCCAGTGTTAGAAACAAGCTTAGAGAATGATTTAAAGGGATTATTAAGTATTGGTAAATAATAAATAGCATTAAGATATTTACAGACTTTTGAAATCTGGAATTTGATAAAACGGTCATTTTTTTTATACGCTATATTATATAGGGTTTTTTTTTCACATAATATACATTTTCTTTTTATGTGACTTCATTTGATTGAATACGTAGAAGGGAGGATGAATGGCGTATAATAGTAGGGAGAGGGTCCCGGAACGTCACTAGAATCTCTAGCAATATGAAACTGTTTGAATGAAGACTTAGAAGAGAGTTAGGTACAGACTTGAAGAACAGAATCTGGCTTTACAGGATCTAACTGATGATTTTAAAAATTAATCTTTCATAATTTAGGAATCGGTCTGTAACGAAAGATATTTTGTATAGAAAAGGGAAAAACAAGTAAACTCCATGTCAAAAATATCGCTACTCTTTGAATCATTTAAATTTTACAAAAACGTATTTTTTTTTCATAATAAAGAAAGGTTCTGAAGTCGATAACAAGATACACATATTATAGTTGCTCATAGTTGCTCAAGATCAGGAGGCAAACCAGCTATAAATGATACCTGGGGTAGGTTTTTAACTGTTACGAAACGTCGATGTTCTTTGCTTCCAGTATTCTGACGGTTTTCAGTTACCTAGTCATTGAGGTTAGTTGCATGAGATACCGGACCCTATGACACTTTTATTTGAGGATAATCACCCATTTTGAGTGGTCACCCATCCAAGTTCATTCCAAGCTCGGATGTGCTTATTTTGGATTATCAATTGCTCAGTCTGCCATCCCGATCCCTATGCTCGGTTTCATGATTTAAATTAGTTGCAGGTATGTAACTTCTAATATAAAATTAAAGGAAATATATCTTCGTTATTTATATTTACACATTAAGAATGATAAAGTAACTAAAAGGAGGTAGTTAAAAATGGAAGTTAGGTGGAAAGTAAATATGGAGTTAGAAGGAAGGAGTGGGTATAGAGGATTTATTGCGGAGATTGTAGGTCCACATGGGCAAGTAGGGTCCGGCGTGACTTATATCTTTATTGGGTTAGGGCAGCTAACTAAGGTCTTCCTTCTCTTCCGCCTTCATCCTTATCTGTCTCTATTTTATCCTCTCTTTCCTAAAACCGTAAACAGATAGACGGGTTTTAAATTAAAATATATATATATATATATATATATATATATATATATATATATATATATATATATATATATATATATCGTAAATAAAAAATATGTGACATTATAAAAAAAATGAAAAGATTTTTAATTTAGATCGAGTAAATGTGATGATTGTGCCAGAAATGACTAGTCAATTGCTTGTAAAGAAACTACCAACTTCTGCTTCTAATTGCTCAACAAACCATTACTGGTCCCTACCATCCTTTAATAACTTCGGAGGAAGATCTGGAATAGAGTGTGAAGCAAGTTGTGATACTACTGGATTTGATTAGTTATGAAGTTCACCATGAATGGATAGGTATATGGTTTGGACAAACCGTTTGTCTCACACAAGTGAGCATCTGCTTAAAAACTTTTTTTCTTTTAAATCACTTGTATATATTTAAAAGAACATATTTATAAAATAGATAGATAATTTTTTTAAAACTGCTTATCGATATTTACAACTGTATACATCATTACAAGAAAATTCAAGGAAAATTATTACAATGACGTATAAGAAACTAATGACTAGCAGCATTTCAATAAAAGTTCCACTTGGCCATCCCCAGTTGGGGGACTAGTGGATTCGAATGAATATAGAGTTTAGTATGAAAGGACAGGTATTTGGTTTGGACCGAATCAGAAACATAATGAGCATTAAGATCTTTTTGGATAAGTCAGTTTGTGACAAAGTATAGAGGATTGAGGATTTTGATTGTATGAATTGGAAACAAGATAAAATAGATGGTTTAGTGGAGCACCAAATTTCAACTCCATTTGTTCAGAATAGGTCTAATTACTGTTATGTATATGAGTCTTTTGTAATTAATTGGAAGCTTTGAACGTTTGTCAAGTAAATGTTGAAGTAGTCTATAACGACGAGCAGTTTCTTATCGTTTTTGTCTTGTATGTGGATTCCAAGTAAGACGTTTGTCCAAGTGGAGTCCTAAGTAGCGGATCTGTTCAACGGGGATTAGTGGAATACCATTAAAGGATACTGTAGGACAGGAAGTATTAGGTTTACGACGAAGGGGAAAGGTTATTCGGTGAGATTTTTTTCAATTCTTCATTTATGACATTCTTAAAAGTTTATGAATAGGGATTAGAGTGTTTGGAACGAAAGGAATGGATCATTGTTTACTGATAACAAACAAGTGTTTTAAGCATACGTTGAGGACAGTGCTAGGATGAGACGGGATGGAAGCTGTACAAATAAAAAATAAAAACAAAAATAAGAAAACATTCCAAAGTGCATTTAAAATAATGAAATAATATATTTTTCCAGATTCGAAATAAGTCTTCTTTGAGATCAATCAAGAATTATTTTTAGACTGTATCCATTGGTAAAGCTGTAAAAGAGAATGGCACCTAATGTTTTTTGGCTTCGACTTATGGGCTTTAATACAAACCCTTTGTCTTATTTTTTCTAATTGAGGTAAACAATGGTACCTATATTTTTTCTTAAAAATGAAACATACCAACAGACAAAATGCATTGCTTAGAACTTACATTCGGGAGAATAAATACCTGAGGCCCACGCGTAAAACAAAAGCATTTCACTTCAAATACGAATCTAAAACTTTTGTGTACAGGTTTGAATACAAGGGTTATAGACCAAAAATAGTTGACATTAAGGCTCAATCAGCAACTAACCAAATCTATTTATTTACGTAAGTCTAATTCGACATAAGCCACAAAAATGTACGGGACTGTAAAAAATAAGCACCTTAATATAAAATGTAATTAAAATGTGAATATTTCAATAAAAAATAATAAGACTACACTTTTCACTCAGATTTGTAAGTATCCGCAATAGAAGAACATGTACATACTCTTTATAGATTACAGGCTTCATGAACATGACTACATATTCACGCAAGACATGACTGCGACTAAAATACTTTCAGAAGGCTGAAAAGAAGCTGGATGAGAGATCTACTAAAAAAGATATTTTTCAAATTTATTTTTATTTATTTAGTTATATATTAGTTATTTATGGCAGGGGGAGGGGGTAATGTCGAGTGCTATTCTCTCTCATGCCTACAAGGTGAAGAAATACATATACGAGGTGTGATCAAAAAGTTCCAGGACTTTTTATATACAATGGGAATGCAATGTCTCACAGCGATGCGGTTGGCAGCATTGTATTGCCTGACTCAAGAGGAACACAGCTGTGTTTGCAGATCAATAATAACATCACTGAAAGTAACATTAGCACAGTTTGTTTGAGGTTAGTTTTATAGAGTTTGGCTATTTTATGAAAATGAATGTGAAAGAAGAGCAACGTGTTTGTGTGAAGTTTTGTGTGAAACTGAACAAAACGTTTTCTGAAACCTTTTTGATGTTACAAGAGGCTTTTGGTGAAGAATGTCTAAGCCGCTGCCATCAGTGGTTAAAGAGGTTTAAAGATGGCCTTTTTGTGTAAAAAACGCAATGACTGTCATTCCTCAGCCCCCCCCTACTCACTAGGCCTGGCTCCAGCCGACTTTTTTCTTTTCCCGAAGCTCAAGAGACACCTGAAAGGACGAACATTTCAAACAGTTGACGAAATTAAAGAGAAAACAACGGAGCTGCTAAACACCTTTACAAAAGAAGAGTTTTCTGGGGCCTTTGATCAGTGGAAACACCGGTGGGAAAAGTGTGTAGCTTCCCAAGGGGAGTACTTCGAAGGAGACAAATTTGAATAACCAGTATGTTGTATGAATAAATGTATAAAAATTCAGTCCTGGAACTTTTTGATCACACCTCGTATAGCCAGTTTATACACTGCTTTTTATGTGTGAAGCAAATAAAGAAATTAAAAAGAAAAAAAAACTTAATTAATTTAGTGTGTACTCTTATAAAATAAAGGTCATACAAATTTGTATTGGTATTTTGTAAAAAAAAATCAACTAAACATATCGCTGTCCAGACTGACTTAGTTTACAATATCAACAAAAAAAAAAAATTAGTAGTGATTAGCTTTTAACAATGGAAACAAACTTTAAAAATATATTTTAAAAGTAAAAACGATTCCCAAAAGCTTTAAAAGATTCCAGACAGAACTATTCTATTTTCTACCCACAGAAACAGAGAAAACACCACGTGAAGCCCTGGGGAAAAGGATTAAACTTTATTCCACAACGGCAAAGCTAAAATGGAACCAACAAACTATCAAATAATATATGAGTTGTGAAAGATTTAGATGGCTATTTTTTATCAATGGGTTTACCTGAATCTATTACGACTCGGTCTGTTAGTTAACAGACCAGAAAGGTTAAATTTACTAGGTGTATAATTCAAATATATTTTTAAAGAAATTCAAAATAAATGCAGTGTAAATATTATTTGTGTCTTTGAAAATAGTGTTATGACGTTACCAAAATTTTTCAAAATCGATTTTTAGTACCGATACCTAGGTTCAAAACAAATTATTTTGTAGTGCATAATACAATTATAGAAACAAACCAGAAGTACTGAAAAAAGAATAATTGAAACAACTGAATAAGTTAACAAAATATAGCATTTATTATGTTCAACAGGTTATATATGACTTAACTAACAGTCCAAGAAAATGATTTATTTTTAGAATTCTCAATTGTAATTTTAATCATATTTGAGTTCATAATCTTAGTTCAAGGTTAGAAAAATCCCTTAAGAATAACAAAACAACAAAAAGAAAAATTAGTATTGTTAAAGACTAAAAGATCCTTAGTTAGAAAATAATAATAGTGTTTGGTGTATAAAAGTTCCTTAAAGATTATAAATATATGTATATATTATTAGCTATTTTAAGTTTTTATTATAATGCGTAGTAAAAAAAATCATATTCAAAATTAATATGTTTCCAATAGTGATATGAAAATAGTTCCTAAGAAGTATGTTATCACTAGTTGATTGTAAATAAATAAAAGACCCAAATAAAAATGTGTAAATATCTATATGAGCGGAGCTAAATAAAAAAAAAAAAAAAAAAAAAAAAAAAATACGATGGACAAATTAGGTAAACCAGATTGGTATAATTTTCAATATTAATTGCCTGTAGAAATTAATAAACAAGTATACAGGTAATAAATATATATAGAGTTAACTGAGTTTATGATGGATTCGACAGATGACATCTGCAATGGCCATTTTAACAACTAATTACACGTGGAACTTGGCCAATAGCCAGTGATTAACATCTCATCGTTTAGATTACATTTTATCATTCAGAAAATATTCGTTTATATTCTGAAAGTCTTGTGATTTTATCGTTTTTTTTTTTTTTTTGATAAATTTACTATGTGTCACATTTTGTCTCCAAACGTGCCTCATTTAGAAGAATATTAGGAAATTGCAAACATACAAAATCAATCAAAATCCTTTTCATTATTATATTCTGTAAACAAATAAGATATATGTGCCTTAAGTTGCAGACCATTATCCACAAGAATTTCTTGATAGTCTCTGTCTATCTGGAGTTCGATCACTTACATTAAAATTAAAAATTTTATGTTCAATTAAGGTTTTACTTACGTTTTTTTAAACAAAATACTATTTTTGGGGAAAATGTCATTGAAGAAATAATGCTCACACATACTTCAATACAAGATTTTTATCGATAAAAAAATAATCGACTAATATGTGGTTAGTACTATTCTGCAAAATACTTTACAGAAGTAAAAATACTGAACCTATCTGTTCTAAATTTTAATCACACCATCTTCATAGTTATAGGAAAGATTAGCGGTAATAATGTTTTTTTTTTTATTTTATTCTTTTATTAATAGAAATTTACAACTGTATTTTAAAAAACACATCAAGTAAATATGTGGTATATATGAAACATAATGACATGAATAAAACATGTAGAGGAACTACCCATTGGTAGTACTCTAATGAATATTCACAAAAGAAGATCACGGGGCCATCTTCTTTTCAGACGCCTCGGAGGATTGCCAGGAATGGAATGGGAAGCAAGTTGTGCAACAAGTGGATTTGGATGAGCAGTGAGTTTATTATGAAAGGAAAGGTATCTGGTTCGTGTCAATTCAGCAACATATGGGATATTAAGGTCGTTGTGGATCAATTCATTTGTCACAAAGTAAGGAGCATCTAGGATTTTTCGAAGGATTTTGGATTGGAGTGATTGGATGCGGGAAGAATTCGATGGTTTTTTGGATCCCCATAACTCGGTAAGTCTAAATAGGTCTGATAATCGTCATATATATGAGTTTTTTGTAGTGAATCGGGATATTTGAACTTTTGTCAATTAGGTGTTGTAGCAGTCGAAATCTACGTGCAGCTTCTTGTCTTTTCAATCTTGTATGAGGGTTCCAGGTAAGTTTCTTGTCCAGATAATAAAATTTACAATAAAAAAATTAAATGTACAATTTTGACTGGGAGTACTGAAGTTTGCCCTACACTTAACTGTACTTTTATAATTAGAAATTACAATGTAACGAACTAAATGAAATCAATAAAATTATTTCTACCAACTAAAAATGATTACCGAATCAAAATGTCAATCCTTTGCTATTTGATATTGTGTGTAGAAATATGATTCATGGATCTTTAGTTGTGAACACTGATAATGCAGTCCGATAAGAGTCTATTAATGCTCTCTTTCGTTAAAATTAAAAATTGAATGCCTAATTATGCTTTTAAGTTATTAATTAGTATTTTGCGTGAAAATGCCATTGAAGAAGTAATGCTCAATCGCATACTTATTATCTGGTACACTCATACAAGATTACAACAAAAGACAAGACCGCTGATTTCGACTGCTACAACACTTACTCGACGAACGATCCAATCTTCCGATTCACTACAAAAAACTCATCTATATGATGATTGTCTGACCTATTTGGACTTACGGTATAGAGCTATGGGAATCCACCAAACCATCGAATTCCTTTCCCATTCAAAATCCTTCGAAAAATCTTTAATGCTCCTTACTTCGTCACAAATGAACTGATCCACAATGACCTAAATATCCCGCTGATTTGGCACGAACCAGATACCTTTCCTTTTATAATAAACATACTTATCCAAATCTAATTGTTGCAAAACTTGCTTCACATTCCGCTCCTTGCAATCCTCTGAGGCGATTGAAAATATGATGTCCCCGAGATCTTCTTCTTTTGTAGATATTTCATTAGAAAACTGCCAATGGGTAGTTAGTTTCTCTACATGTTTTAAGCATGTCATTAGTTTTAATTACAGTTTTTTAATACAGTTGTAAATTTCTTAAAAAAAAAAGAAAAAAAATCATTTCATACTTCAAAAAATATTTTTATCGATAACCAAATAAAACTTCGATTATTAATTAAGATTACAATTGATCTTTTTACTTATGAGAGCGGGAGAAAGCCGCGGTGGAGGATGCTAGTAATTTGATGAGAATGTTTTATCCACTTTATAACCTTGAAGAATATCTTGGACTTTTTCTGAAAAAGCTACAGAAAATTCTACAGCGTCTAGGGGCTTAACTCCGCTCAATTTATCCACCGAAAGAAAAAGGCCTGCTCCACCAAATGCAAATCCATTTTTTTTTTTTTTTTTCCTCTTATTGAATTAAGTTTTGAGACTGTTTGACGAAAAGAGAGCGAAAGAAAGAAAGAAGGAAGTGGAGGGGAGAGAGGACAAAAAGCCGACCAGATCCCGCTCAGCCGCCTGCTAATGAGCTCCGCGATCCAGCTCAAGGGATTAACAAATTTAACTTTATAATTTATGTAGCTATAATTTGTCTCCTTCCTGGCACAAATCCTTAGATATGGCTCGAGTCAGTCCCTTCTAGAGCCCTTTAAATCAAAACTTCTTCCCTGTCCCGGTGCAACCATTAATTTCGGCAATTTTAAGGCAGAATGAAATTCATTTCCAGTTTCTGGCAACAAAAACTTTTGTCCTCTCTTAACAAACGATTAGAGGAGGAAATATCGTCGGCGATAAGTCCTGGGTTTTATGTCTGCTTTGTTCGATGCTAACACTACCCACTATTAGTATTTTTCTTATATTACACATGGGGGGCTATGGGGGACTATGGGGGACTATCTCGTGAGCTCAAGACTGAAGATTGAAGACACTGATGAACTGCTTCATTATATTCGTCTTTAGGATTCAGAGGCTGTCACACATTACATGCCGATAATCTGAGCTGCCACCCAAGTTATTTCTAGTTACAGGCGGCAATATTACTTCAGAACAGTGAAACACCAATTGAATGGGTCCGCCGAAAAACGTTCCAAGCGACAAACAAAATCTTGAGTAATCAGTGAAAGATAATCATAATTTAAAGTTCTTATTAGTTTTGTAAGTTAGATTTTATATTCACATATTAATTTGTAATATTTACATGTATAATAACATAATGGATTGCTATATCATACTATGATGTACTATTTATTATACATTTAAAAACCTTTAAAATCGCCACTTCGGAAATTTATTCGCTTAGGACGTTTTTCGGCGGACCCATTCAATTATCCGGATTGATTTGAATAATATATATATTATTTTGTTACATATTATTAATAGTTTATATATATATATATATATATATATATATATATATATATATATATATATAATATATATTTGTTAATAGTTTATTAACAGACAAACGGTTGTTTGTACGTGGTTCGGAGTTCACTTAAAGTATGATTGGTTCCGTATTATTAGTTATCATGATGGAATAAACGATGTAAGATTAATTAGACCAAGCGGCCGCTACCGGAACTGCGTCTCAGAATTAGGGGCGGAGCCCAGACACCTTATAACAGTCAAGTTCTGAGTAAACTCGGGTTTTTGCGGAGTCCCTTTATATACTTTAAGAGTTATGTCACCTAAAAGAAAACGTTTTGTATTAACTGAGTCCGAAAAACTGTCCGTTGTAGAACGTAAGGCGAATCTGGGAAAAAATGGCGTATGAGTTCTGTGTCGGAACATCCACGATTTGCGAAATTTTAAACTTTGTTGTTATATAAATATAATTTTATTAGACACCCCAGTCGTAGCTTCGTCCGCTCTCATTAATAAAGCACATAGATAATTTTAACTAATAATTGAAGTCTTATAAGTTTATCGATAAAATACCTGTATTGAGGTGCAATTGTGCAATTTACACATAGCAGTAGTTTTTAACTTGGTTAACATTGGACTGATTAGGTGTTTAAAAGTAACATGAATTCATAATTGGATATCAAACTTTTACATTGCAACTAAAGGCCTATCAATCATATTTTTAAGCAATAAATCATAAAGCAAAGGATCGAACTTTGGTAATCATTTTTATTCGGCAGAAATAATTCTATAGGTTTCATCTCGTTGGATTTTAATTTCTAACGATATCAGTATATGAAGTGGCAAACCTCGTTTCTACCACTCAACATTGTACAAATAATGTTTTATTTTTGTAAACTTTATTGCTGTAAGCCTTCCTAGAACTGTGAAGATAATGTGGTTAAAATTTGGTACAAATGGGTTCAATTGTTTTACCATTGCAAACTCTGTTGGATCACGCGACAAACCGCACATTTATAGAATTTTTTATAAAAATTTAATTGAATTTTGCAATTATTATCAATTTTTAGATCGGTATAACACTAGTTTTTTGTTTTTTGTTGGGCCCAAGGCTTCCATTGAATTCTTATACTGGTCTGGGGAGAAAGAATCATTTCGTAGGTCCACCAAGAAATAAATTTCAACCCGCCCAGGTGGTATTCGAACCCACAACCTTCTGGTTACGAGCGCGCTGAGACCCTTGCCCCAATTCACTCAGCCATTGAGTCCTCAACACTATATCTTTGTAAGCTCTCTTAAATAGAGATCTCCACCTATCGGTAAATTTACAAATTTCACTGCGCACCACATATTTATCGCTTTTTTAACAACAATTTAATTAAAATATGTCAATTTTATTATTGCTAAGCCTTCCTTGAACTATGAAGATGATGCAGTAACAATTTTGATTCAGTAGTTTTCGCGGTTAGTTATCACAAACGAAAAAATTACTTATCCTTTTATATGTATATTTATTTAATTAAATAAATTAATTATTTAATAAAATACATAGTTAAAACATTGCATATGTCTGTATTTTTTTATTTCAATACCCTCAATCAATAGAAAGTGCTATGTATCAAACCTATAAGTTTGAAAATAACAAAGATAAATTCGCGCGTTGGCAAAAGGGTAGCAACCTCCACAGCACCCCATGGGTGGTCCGAAATTTCACATCCTTTCATACAATAAAAGTTCTCTACCTGCTTGTCCCTGACCTTTTAAGATTCGGGGTAAAACTCTGTATTTTGAATATTTCTAAATATCATAACACTGGGAAGTCGGTGGGCGTGTTCTTTGTCCAGAGGGGCGGAGCTTATTCATCAAAAAGTGACGGAAAAATTTTGTCGGGATCAGTCCAGGAGAAGGTCTAGGAGAGAGAGTCTTGGAGAAGATCTTTGAGAGAGAGGAGTTCGTCGGAGATGTCTGGTTCCTGGAGATCGGGGGCCTGGCCTTTCGGCCAGCCTGGGGATTCTCGCCGTGTAGCCGCCCGCTTCCCCGCACAACATAGCATTGCCCTTAAGATGAGTCTAGATTAAGTTATTTGTTACCGTATAAGTTTTTTAACTTAAGTTATGCTTCTTATTTCTAGTTGTAATTTCTATATGTCAACCCATAATTAATTATACGTTGTTTTTTTTAGTTCAACCGTCATCATTCATTTGCATGCCACTCATTATTAATATATTTGATTCCTCTCCTTTATAATTAACAAATCTTAATTTCTGACCCCACGATAACCTTCTGGAGAAGATATTAGATTAATACATTAGTATTTAATTAGTTAAAAATATCAATTATAAATTGTCAGGAGATTAAGTCCTGGCTGGCATCCCTGTTTGTAGATTAATGCATGATCCGGACTGGACACACACAGAGGACATAGCATTAAGAATGTCATCCCTTGTTCGGGATCTGATTAGTCAAATAATTAAGGTTTTTAATTATTGTTAATTATTTTAAATTTGTAATTAATTAATGAGTGACATACGTTTTTTTTTTTCAAACAAAATAATGATGTTCGGTGTGACTAAGTTTATTATTATAAAAAGGGTTTCCGTTAGTTTTTGGGTTTAATTAATATAATTATAGTGTTTTTAATATTTCTTACGGTCATCTCCCTCAAGCACGATGTCGGAGACAACTATTAATGATAGTTCGGAAACAGACATAAAAATGTTAAAAAAGATAGAAAGAAGACATAAAAGAGCTGAAAAAGCTAGGATGGATAGGAAATTGGAGTATCAAATTTTTGAAATGGAAAATAAAGGTGGAGTTTCATCTCCTGCAAATTTAAAAAGACTGTCACAGAAGACAGAGGCATTGCTCTCTGAATTTCAGAGAGACTTGATTAATATTTTTAAGGAATATAGATCAGAAAAAGAAGTGGAACAAGATTTTGAAAAGAACCTCCCAGCGCAAGAAATTAAAGAAATAGCTGAGGAAGAAGTAAATGAGGAAACTGAAGTTGAAAATTCCAGTCCTCCAACCGTTGTCAATGAAGAAACAATATTTCATGAAGCAGACCTCCAGATATATGACGAAATCATTCAAGAATATGAGAAGGATGAAAATGAGGATACATTTACTAGTCCTCTTAACGCTATTGAAGAAGCAGTTAAAACAATTGAAGAAGACATACTAGAAACAATTAAGAAAAACAAAACAAAAAGAAAAATAAGAAAAATAAAAAGAAAAGTGAATTGTTATCAAAGAAAAAGAAAAAACATATAGGAAAAAAGCTCAAATATAGAAAAATAAAAGGACCTAGGCAAAAAACATTAAGAGCAGGTAAAAGTGTTAAATTTCAAAAAAGCTCGAAAACAAAAATTGTGCAGTGTTTTAATACATTAGAAAGAAATATAAATAAGACTAGTGAAGATAAAGGCGCAAACAAACAGTAAGATAACTTTTGAAGAGGACAAATATAAGACAGACTGTGACAAAGATCTTAGGAAAATTATGGAAAAGAAACATAAGAAATTACCAAAGATGCAAATTGAAGAAATTCTAAAGAGGAGGTATTTCAATAGTGTAAATACCAAGAATCCCGTAGATGTACGCAACTATCTACGGGGGAAGGTTAAGAAAAAATTATAATTTTTGACAATGCCTATTGGAAATTTGGTACAGATCTGGCTTATACTTATGGAAAAGACTATTTCTTAGGATATAAATAGAGATATAATAAATTGTGTAAATATTAGATTATTAGGAAAATATTAAATAGGTTATTTCAATAAGAGACCTCAACAAAGTTTAATCAGTTTAAAATATATAATTTATCAATCTATAAATACTGTGAAAACAAGTTATAGAATGAGTAAGTGTGAATTAAAATTAAAAGATTTTTAGTCAAAAGAAATTTTGTAATGGCCAAAGTTTTATACAAAAAATAGCTAACAGTAATAAATAGCCTAAAGTTGCCAGGAGTGATCAGTTAGCACCAAAAAGGAGCATCCCAATGGAAACATCATAAAGTTGGATCATGAATAGATTGATTTATTTTATTGGATATTTTTGCCCAAGTAATTAGGAACATTACTCGATTTTTTGGAGTAGACGTTGTCCTCCTTTTATCAGGAAAGAAACCTGAAGTTAAAGAAGCCAAAAGGAACTTCTGTTGATACCCAGAGCGATGGGAATTATAATTCTAAGGATCCAAACGGAAGAAGAATTAAAATATTTTATTAAGTTAATGGGGCTCAATTATTATTTGTATTATTTAACTGTTATTAACTTACTGTGCATGTGATAACTTGGTAGGCTTATTTAAATTTATAAATGGTCATATTTAAAATAATAGAAAATTTTGAAGTAGGATATACATTCATCACTTGTATTAAATATCCGTTTAGTAAGAAAATTGGTTTTATTGTTTTGTTATAAATGGTTGAGGTCAATGTTTAAGATTAGGTTTTTGGAAATTAGATCATAATTTTGATATTTATAAGGATTTTAATTAATTTACAATAGGGGTAAATTAGCACATAATTAGTGTTGTTTTTTAAAAAGTTGTAGCGTGATTTTTTGGAAATGTTTTTAGGTTTGTTGTTAAGAAGTTCGTGAAAGATTCGTAAATGATCCAAGATTTGATAAAGTTAATATAGAAATATTTGTGAGTAACATCGTATTATAAATAATAACATTAAAAAATATATTGTGTCATATAAGAAGATCGTTAAAAACAATGTAGGAATTTAAATTGATTTTCCAATATGTTAAAAATAACATACCTACCTATAACCAAAGTATCACAAATTAATTTCTTTTAAAGTAGAGTCATTTTAAAATTTCTGGTTGACATATAGAAAATAGAAATAGAATCATTATTTTATATTTTGCATTATATAGCTTCATTTAGGAGAACGGATATGCGGCTACCTGCAGTTCCAGGTATACCTCCGTACCGCGGCAATAGCTTGCAAACGGCGTAATGGACCACCTCAGGTAGCAAGCCCTTTTTAATAGGGTTCACAGGAGCAACAACATCTGTTGTCAAGAAGTGAAGGTGACAATAGTTCCAAATAGTCATAACAATCATCAGTAGTAAGAACCACTTTAGCTTGGAAAAGAAAAAGGGTCAACAGGTCAAAGAATATTTTTAATATTTTTAAGAACATTTTATATCACTTGCATGACATCAGAATAATCCCGTTCAGCAGACGCAACCAGAAACTATTTTTCAACTGGCTCAACAGAAATTAGAAATAGACGTTGATGATTATGAATCTACTCATAATGATTTTGTCTGAATTGCCTCCTGCAACTACAAGAAGATCATTACTAGATATCTAGTTTTATGTGGTGACAAGTGGTTGGACGCTAAAGTATTTTTCGCATTAAAAGTGAAAAAAACCAACAGAGTCTTGTTCTACAGTGCTAGTGCCGTCAAACCAGAAAGTCCCTAAATATTTTTTTCAATATATTATTTCATGAGTTTAATCACTGTCTAATGAAGAGGTGAAAACTGTTTATTTATTGGTTTTTTTATAAAATATGTTTTATTTGGTAAAAGGATGATGTTTATATAGTGTAACATTGAAAAATCTTAAGTACATATACATATGTGAGAAATACGGTTGGTTAAAGGGTTTTTAGAGCTTAAAAGGTATACATATAGCGCCTTGATTTTTTTCATATATTTCATAAATAGGATAAACGTTAATTTCATTTTGTATTTACTATTATTTGTTAGTATTAGTATTCATAAATATTGAGTTAACTGTGATGCTTTTATATAATTAAATTGGTCTAGAAAATATGTAGTTGATACTGTTGGTTTAGTGTGTCATTTCCAGTTGATAAATGTTTTTTTATATGCTTTATTTATATGAAAATTTGTAATATTTATGTAACTATTATTTATATTTTGATATTATTCTTAATTTATGTATTCGTAATTTATGTATGGCTATTTGTTTGCCAATATAGACTTCTCTAAAGAAATAATGCTTCTAAATTTTAAGTAATTATTAAATTCACTGTTTAAACTCAAATTTGTAACCAAGTTTGTATTATATTCTAAATCACTGGTTTAGCAGATAAGTCCTAAAATCATGTTATTCATAGAATTTAAAAATAGTCTTACTGTAATATTTTGTTGATATCATGAGGGAAAGATGGCGTTTATTTTTATGTAATTCAATAGTGTGATATTCAATTTTGTTGTATTCTAAACTTTGTTCATTGAATTTATCTCAGGGCTAGCTATATATTATTTCTGTTAATAGTTGTAGATTATTTTAAAGAAAAATCAATAACTTTTGCTCCCTTATTAATTTTTCTTTTCTTGTAAGAGGAGGGTAATGCTATGTATCAAACCTATAAGTTTGAAAATAACAAAGATAAATTCGCGCGTTGGCAAAAGGGTAGCAACCTCCACAGCACCCCATGGGTGGTCCGAAATTTCACATCCTTTCATACAATAAAAGTTCTCTACCTGCTTGTCCCTGACCTTTTAAGATTCGGGGTAAACTCTGTATTTTGAATATTTCTAAATATCATAACACTGGAAGTCGGTGGGCGTGTTCTTTGTCCAGAGGGGCGGAGCTTATTCATCAAAAAGTGACGGAAAAATTTTGTCGGGATCAGTCCAGGAGAAGGTCTAGGAGAGAGAGTCTTGGAGAAGATCTTTGAGAGAGAGGAGTTCGTCGGAGATGTCTGGTTCCTGGAGATCGGGGGCCTGGCCTTTCGGCCAGCCTGGGGATTCTCGCCGTGTAGCCGCCCGCTTCCCCCGCACAACATAGCATTGCCCTTAAGATGAGTCTAGATTAAGTTATTTGTTACCGTATAAGTTTTAAACTTAAGTTATGCTTCTTATTTCTAGTTGTAATTTCTATATGTCAACCCATAATTAATTATACGTTGTTAAAGTTTGATTAGCCTGATTTTGGGGTCTTCGGATCAGTTTCTACCCCAATTAATCCAGATAACCGGATTTTCACTGTACTTTTCTATGCCAATGACTACAAACTAAAGAAATTCTAAATTCTGGGCATATTAATGCTGTCTTCTTCTATCCATCTCCTACGAACAATGTCTAAACCTTTCAACTTGTACACTCATTCCCAGAACCGTTTGCTTTGAATAACCTTTCATTATTCCTTTTGGAATTGTCTACCCATCCTTATTCGTAAGGCTTCTACCCTAGGTAATCAATCTTCCGCCAAGATGTGAAAAGTTAAGTATATAGTAAGATATAGTATATAGTAATTGTTCATTATTTTTATTCTTGGGGAGACAGTATGTCTCACAAAAGGATTGGATTTTTCCGTTCCGGACACAAATTTACAATAGGCCTTTTGAACAGAAAAAAAATCAGTTAGTCATAGCGAAAATCCAGGGGGAAAACCCCTACAAGTTAACCTACATGGCCCTTTCCCTTCCACACCTGATGTATTTCAGAAGTCCGTTTGACTCAGGTGTGTATCAATATACAGTCGAACCTGGATAAATGGAATCTCTTGGTGACAGGATTACAATCCCACTTATAAAGGTTTTACACTTTAACAAGGTCATTAAGGTTACATCTACCACTAAAAGATGTTTTCAAACAACTTGTAATTGTTATAATTGTAAAACTTTATTACTTGTGCAAAATACTAGGCCATTTTTTTTTTATCAACGTCCCATAAATTTGTATATTTTTACTATGGCACTGCCGCAGCCACGTTAGGAGACATGTTTCTAGCTCAATGTATTCATAAGCCAGAAATCTCATAATTTTTCCATGTCCTTATGACCACTCATGTTCAATTTGGCTTTTACTATTCAAAATCCGGAAAAAAAGGTTTATTTAGGCATATAAAACTGCTTTTGCGATCTCATTCTACTTTCAACTTTCAAATTCACATAAAAAACTTAATTTTTCACTAATTGAAAAATATTTTAGATTACGCGACATGGTGACAGTATGAGCTTTACTTCTCAACCGGTAGACAGGTTAGCAAAGATTAGAGTGTAGCAGCAATATGTTAGAATGGAATGTCAATGTGCTTAATGTTTACACTTTAAAGTCCAATCAATACGAGACAAACCCATCTGTCCCTTTAGGTTTATTATTTGAATTATTTATTAGGTTTATTATATGAATTCCACTTATAGAGGTAACTACAAACAATGTCCAAAAAAGGTGATTCCTCTTAATGAGATGAAAACATTCCAGTTAAAGAGTTTATTTAAGGGAAATATGATGGGATCAAGAGCTTTTGTGCCACTTATAGAGGTAATTCACTTATGCTGGTACCACGTATCCAGGTTCAACTGTATCTGATTTTTTGTCTTAAATTTTTTAAAACTTTATTATATATAGTCTATCTAACAAAGTGTTGATGTTATGAAATTTTTTTATGTTTCAGAATCGATGATGAATGCTTGCAGCTAGTTTTCAAATAGAATAATTCCAAAAGAAGTGGCAATTAACTAATCAATCCTAAGAAAAAATAATTTATTTTGTTGAAATTAAATTTTTTTTTTGTTGCTTTTTTTGACATTCTTTGAACTCACAGAGAGGACAAAAGTAAACATTAAATATTTTGCTAAACAGCTTTTCAATAATTACAACACCTCACATAAACCGGAGTATTGAGGATTTGGTTGCGCTAACATTCCCCAGCTAAGTGCCTGATGATAACAATAAACCTCTTCACCAAAACCTCCTCTGATATTGACAATAAACACAATGCCCTCATATACATCCCCCCTCCCTCCTCGTTCCCCCACTCCAGCCCTACTTAACCCTATAAGGCCCTCCAGCCTTACCCATCCTTAGCCCCCCATCCCAACTCCTCCCCCCCATCTCTAGCCCTCCCATAGATCCAAGACTCTCTCGCCTTTACGCCCCACAACTCTCAAGTGTCTTCCTGGAGTGTAAACGTAATACCACCCTATTTATGTTACCCACTCGACCTCCTGAGGTCCTAGGTAATAGGTTCTTGTATAATGTGAACCGATATCCACTTACTTTAAAACATTATTTAATAATTTATCTTTATAAGAGGAAATATTTAAAAACCAAAAAAACAGGCAATCGACATGTCATTATAAGCAATATGTTTAAATTTAAATAGAAAAAAAAATCCGTACACATTTATGATTACCGATAACATTGGATGTTTTTTATGACTTCTCGCAAAAATGTTGTTTCATTTTTGTGTTAATATATAGAAATATAACAATTTGAAAACGATTTAAAAAATAGTTATATGTTTTTCACGTTTTCAATCATCAAAATATATAAGTTTTGTACAGTATGAGAAATGAATATATAAGCTATGATCCATGAATTGTGGCTTTTCACAGTCTCCTTCAGAGAAATCACATATCGCTCATGGTCAAGAAAAGTGACCCAACTCAAAAACACCAAATTTTTCAGGAGAGTCAAAAGAAGTTTTAAAATTTATTATAATAATATTGCTCCTGGGCAACCGTCCCAATTCAAAATATAACACTGTCCTTAACTTCCCGTACGAGTTACCTTTGTGAAGGTCAAGGCACAACTGAAATGTGTCACTGTTCCTGCTTCCACCGTTCGCCATCGTAAATTTGGATAAATCACACATAACGCAATTTTGCCGAACAGTGTACTGTTACCATGTGGGAATCGAACCCAGTATATGGAGTATATGGAGGGCGGTCACTCAACCAAGTGCAGATGACCACACTGTTAACTTTTATTATTTTCCACACGTCTTAGTCCACTCGGCTACCCCGGCCCCTAATATAAATTTTATTAAATGGAAAAAAAATATGTTTTTTTATTTTTTATTTATTTATTTTTTTTCTCGGAACGGCCTTAAAGACCACGCGAACATCATGATTACGAGTTCTTTCATTTCATTTATTTCTCCTTCTCATCCAGTACTCCCTCATCATTTTTCGAATGTCTTTGCTTCCTTTCCTCCGTCCAGGCAGTTCCCCTCACCGATCTCCCTCCGCCCACAAGAACTGTAGTTTCCTGTAATTTCTTTCTATAGCTTTCACTGTCCAAACAATCCCGATCCGCTATTCCCAACCTCTTCATTTCTTCTATCACCTGCTTGATGTACGCTGGAGCACTTTTATACCCTCTCATCTTTGAGAAGACAGCCTTATTTAGTCTTTCTGGAGGCATTCTCACCATATGTCCGTAGAATCTCAACCTCCTAATCCTGATCTCTGTTTCTAGGTCTCTTAGATCTCCATAAATTTCTTTGTTAGGCCTCAACCTGTACCCTTCTGGTGTCTTTTGAGGGCCATAGATCTTTCTCAGAATTTTCCTCTCGATCTTTAGGAGTTTCTCGAGGTTGGGGAGACACATGGTTTCCATCCCGTATAGTATGACTGGTCTGACTACTGTGCTATAGTGCCTCAGTTTTGCTTTGATGGAAAGATTGTTCTAATTATATATGTTGCCAGTCAGAAAGCTTAGTTTACCTAGTTTGGTTATCTTGTCTTTAATACTTTCCTTTTCCTGTCCGTTGCTACAGATGGTTTCACCCAAGTATTTAAACTTATGGGTCACTCTTATTGTTCCATATTTGCTTTCCACCGATTTCTTCTGGAAGTTTGTGTTTATTATATAATAAATTAGAAAAAAAAATCAACTTTTTGGGGAAAGTTATTAACATGTCATTGTAATCATTTTACAGCACATTTTCTTATTGCATATATTGTATACAGTTGTTAATAAAGTATTATAAATAAAATAAAATAAATATTTATCAATCGAATTTTAGGAGTTGAACAACTATTTATGAATGTTTTTATTTTAATATAATTTTTTTACTTTTTTGACCAGTTTCTAACCTTCACAGAAAAAGTACTGATTTCTTTTTACAAGCTGATAGGAATGTAGTAGAAGCCAATGCATGATATATCAGGCAATAAGAGTGTACCATAGCTGAGTAGAGACATTTACCTTTCCTGATCCTGAGGCTATCAGCGCGGCTGAGTGATGGTTATATTGCCGTGGCAGGGCCCATCTCTTCCCAGCGGCTGGCAGCTTATCTATTTACGTGTCTCCTGTCAAAGGGAAAGGGCCCAAAGTCTCAGGGCCTTGATAGGCTCATTGGGGTCCTTGTATACTACATCTCAGAGGGGAGGGGGGAGGGAGTGACAGCCCAAGATATGGAGTTTTTATATACGATACGTATATTCCACGATATTCGTCAGATTTCTGTGGTGTAGTGTTTTATATTAATACACATAAGAAAAGAAATAAATAAAATCTTTTGAAACTTTACTAAATTTAAATTCATGATCTAGTGATCATAGTTCTGCTAATATTATTTTACCTAGTTAATCACTTCACTCCCACCGACATACTATCTTATCTTACAATCCTTTCTTTCTAATAGATCTTTTTCTGTACGTCAAGGCTCAGAGCTTTCTGCTATCAAGTTGGCGTCAGGAGGAGTGCCACAAGGCTCAGTGCTTGCTCCATTACTGTACATTATATACACACACGACATTCCAATTAGATCTGACATTCTTACAGCGACATATGCAGACGATTCAGCAATTATAACAAGAGATAAAAATCCAACACATGCTTCACAGACCCTACAGCATTACTTGTCAAAACTACATGACTGGCTTAACATCTAGAAAGTCCATATAAATTACGACAAATCGCAAATCATTACGTTTACACTTCGACGTGAAACATGCCCACCAGTTTTTCTTGACAACACACCGATTCCTCAAACAGACACTACACTAACTTGGTCTGACGTTTGACCGAAGGATGACATGGGGTCCACATATAAAGAAAAAAGAGTAAAACGCTTAACCAAGGACTAAGACTTTTATATTCTCTTCTCTCCAAACATTCAACTTTACAACTTAAACAAAAAATTAACACATATACTTAATTATGGAAACCTATTTGGACATACGCTTCTCAGATATACGGGACAGCTAAAAAGATCTAAAATCTTCCAGACGATTCAGGACAATTACAAAATCCCCATGGTACGTAAACAACATAACTTTACATACTGACCTACGCATAGCAACAGTTAAAGAACAAATACGAACCTACTACAAACGATTCCACGAAAACTTACATGGACATCCTAATACACTTATAAACGAAATGGCCACAACAAATATTCCTGACAACATCCAGAGAAGACTAAAAATGAGCTGGTTGAGAGACCTCCTAGACTAAAATGAAATAAAAATAAAAACTGGAGGTGCTGCTGAGTTCTGCTTCCCCTCATGCCTTTCCAGGCCATTTAAATTCTTACAGCAAATTCACTGGTTGTTTAATTTGAATTGACAGTGTGACTATTCATATCTATATATGTAAAGTCAAAAAATGAACATTTTACTAAAAATGATTGAGATGTCTGCAATTTATTGCAATTTTGTGTCAAGAAACTTGGATTAAATTATAGAAAGAATCTGAGATAAAGAATGTATTGATGAGCATAAAAAATGACGTTTAACAGTGAAATACACTTATAAACCAAGGATTGTTCATAGCAAGACTGAAGATTTAATTGAAAAAGAGTTGAGGCCTGGACACAGACGGTGCGGTCTGTCGCTGCGGATAGCGATAAGTATCGCGGCGGAAGGATAGATGAGTTGTATTGCACTGTATTGTATTATCTACGTTAAACAGAAGGCGGTTTCGTTTTGTAGCGGTTTGGTTGTACAAAAATACAGATGCTAGTGGTCACAGTGCGATAAATCACAAATATTCAATTTTAGACTATTTTTTACGTGATTTATTAGTTACACTCCCTATTCTTTGTTCAATTAATGGTTATTTTCATTTAAATGAATAGCGCAGTGAGAATTCGGCGTCTCATCATTTTTTGGCCTTATTATTATCTGTTTTTTTTTTATTTTATAATTTAATGGAGAGGGGCCTCCATCAATCATTATAACATAAAATATTAAAAAAATATATTTGGAGAAAAATCTTCAAATTACTATAGTCAATGGAAACCTCTACTGCGAATGTTAGGCGATATCTGACCGCCACGAAAGTCCGCATTCTGTGTACTATGCCTTTATGGTAGACTTGCTGAGGGCTGTAGTTAACAACATAAGTTTCTAGGCTCTTTCTTCATTATTGATTGATGTTCTAATAAATATAACAAATAAAAAAAAAATCGATAAATCTTTAGAAAGTGAACAAGCAGAAGTAAATTATTTAAATACTATGGGATTTATCAAAAGTATGGAAATAGTGAACTTTACGTTGCTGATTAGGAATTAAAATTGCACAAAGAAAATACTTCTGAGAGGTCGGCCAAGGTGCGAGCTAAGAAAATGAGGTGTATGGGGGAAGGGGGGAAAGGGGCGGTGGGAGGGGGCAATCAGGCTGCCTGTTTTTGTTGAGCCCTTTGAAACCTTCCTCCCTAAATTGATCCCTTGACTTGTTGTTAGCTCCCCTACAACCCTACAACCCTACAGCCCTACAATGGGATGGAACCAGTTAGTCTCATAAAGGAGACTTCTTCTTTTGTATATCACCGCCCCCCCCCCGCTCCCAAAAGCCAGTGAAACAATCATTTTCTCCTCCACAACCTTCACTGGCCTTACTCGCTATTAAAGGTTTTCATGTCAATTAGGAAAAATATTAGAAATAATGAGTTATTGGTTATAGGAATGTCAACTAAGGTAATTAGGAATTAGAGTAAAATTATTTACTATACATAATAAATTAATATAAATCATTAGCTTAATAATACTAAGTATATAATGTTAAATATATATATGTTTAGTAAGGTTCTTGAGGTTTAGTCAATAAATAAAAGCAACTATTTTTCGTTTCGAGACTATATTGTTCTCAAAATCATGCCCTATAGTGAAAAAGCAGGTTATAATAAAATTATAGAAGTATACAAGTTATTTCAAAACATAAAGTTAGCTACAATACAAGTTTATAACAACATGTGTTGGAATAATAAGAATATATATAATTACAGAATATAGAGCAGTATGAAGCTACTTACAATTTTACAAGTGGATATGGTATAGACTAACTAAATTCTAACAATTCTAGTACACAACTAACCTAGGGGAATTTTCGAACAGACAGTTACAAAGGTTGTGGGGAAATCCCTATGAAAAAATAATTTAAAAGGACTGGGTGGCATTCCCAAGATGCAGGTACAAAAACATTTTAGTGTAATATACTAATAAATGGAAGAATGATTTAAATGATGTTTATAAATTTAAATTTTATTATTGTTTGAATGTATTAAATTGGAATAACAGGTGTTAAGATTTAGAACAATATAGTCTCGAAACGTCGCCAAAATAGTTGTTTTTATTGACTGAACCTCAAGAACCTTATTTTATGTATAATCGGGTAATTGGTCCCATGTACACTTTATTTTAAACAAATATTTACTATCTTAATTCTTGCTATATTGCCGTTTCAATCCCTCACTCAAATGGGATCCTCTTCAGATCTGGAAAAAAAAATACAAATCATAAACATCTTACCTGGCATTGGCACTCATCTAGTTAGCACTAATATAAAATTTGAGAGATACCTACCAAAATCCTTACCCCGAACCTTCAGGCCAGTAAGCCCACCGACTCGTGCAGCAAGTGCTTTTTAATATTTACCTCTCAAATTCTATATTATTACTCACCGGATGAGCGCTAATGCCAGGAAAGATGTTCATGATTTGTATTATTTTTTCCAGTTCTGAAGAGGATCCCATTTGACTGAGGAATTGAAACGTCAATAAAACAAAATTTAAGAAAGCAAACATTTGTTAAAATAAGGACCTATTACCCGATTATACATAAAATAGTTGTGGAAATGATTTTAAAGGTCTACGAAATAGATATTTGATATATATATATATATATATATATATATATATATATATATATATATATATATATATATATATATATATATATCATGCTCACATGTTCATTTTATTTAATTTATTCCATTAATCTCTGTTGAACAGATTCGCTACCTAGGACTTCATCTGGATAAACGCCTTACTGGGAACACAAATACAATTATATATAGGTGGTAACTCATCCAAGTGATTACCATGCTCAGCTATGCTTAACTTCATCCATAACCATCCCCTCTCCTATCATCATTATTGCTAACATGATAAAACATCATAAAAATCTTTATTATTACATAAAAAAAAACATTTAGCCACCAATTCAGCCTTAAAAAATTATGGCATTGTGAAATCTTTAATAAAAATATTTTAAATTTAATTATTTGAACAAATTCAAGGGTACAAGGTGTAAATTTTGAATAAAAAGTTGCATATTCCCTATGATTTGATATTAGTTGAAGTTTCAATAGGTTTTCATGATATGAACACGTTTCCTCTTCTATAAATGGTTTTTGCTAAAATGTTCTTTTTGTATACTTCATTTCGATTAATATGAAACTAAAAACCGACAATATTTGGTATATATCCCGCATTGTTTTCATATTTTATAACACTGTCTAAAAATAATATACTAGGAATTCCGCAACTATTTGATATGAAACTTTTATTGGAAGTTTAAAATTAATAATTTTGTATCGGTTTATTACTGAGAATATCAGCTATTCGGCTAGGGCAAATTGACTAACCACAACTCCCTCCATCCCTCCGAGTTATAACATAGCATCAATTATTCAGGAGTTGCAGAAGAAAACTTTTACCCTAGCTAAAGACTAGTTAAATATTGAATTGTTACGAAAGTTTAGATTAATATAAAACTCTGGAAGTACCAAACTATATATATTTTTTTTTCAGCAACCATTAAATAATGGGAACATTATTCAATTAAAAACAGCTGATTAACGTTCCATGTTATTCTTTAGTGAGTAAAATATCCCATAAGCTTAACTTTAATTCTCTAGAGCGTAAAGTAAATTTTCAGTGCCACCTTGATACATACCTTAATACAAAGTTCACTATTATTTATTTTAAATTATATAATTATTGTTTTATCTAAATGTACAGTATTTTACATAAAATGAACAATTTAGAAACATTTTTAAAAAATAGCAGTACAAATTTAGAAAAACATTTAAAAGAAAAGAAAAAACTGCTATTAGTGTGGTAGAAGGTTACGTAGAGCGATCAATTGGCGCTAAAATGAATGCTGCTCAGCTAATATTACAAGGAGGTTCACAAACCCATAAGCAATGTGTTGCTAACAGTTCAAATTCTAATTCAAATACTCATTTCAGCAATAATCCTAACTTCAATGGAAATAATTTAAACCAATTATTTATTTCTAACACCAATAATTGTAATATTACAATAAATATTTATAATAAATAATAATATGAGTACTTGTATTGCTACCTGAATAAAATTTATTAAAAAAATTTCATATTTTTTTTTTTTACGGTTGCAGAAAAAATGTAATATTTAACCCGAGTATGAAGAATTTTACTCACTCTCGGCAATTTACGGCACTCGCTTCGCTTCGCTTGCTCGTGCGTGTTAAAGTACTACTTTACACTCTTGTCAAATTAATAACTTTTTTTAACTTTAAATATTTATTCACACCTTTCAATTAAAATTTGACAACCAGTGAATTTTCTATATGCATTTAAGTGGCTCGAAAGAAATGAGGGGGAGCGGAACCGAGCGGCACCTCCAGTCTTTATTTCTATTTCATTTTAGTCTAGGAGGTTTCTCATCCAACTCCTTTTTAGTCTTCTCAGTGTGTAATCGGGAATATGTATTGTGTTCATTTCGTTTATCAGTGTATTAGGATGTACATTTTATTTTTCGTGTAATAGTTTGTAATTGGTCCGTATTTGTTCGTTAACTTTTGGTATGCGTAGGTCAGTATGTAAAATTATGTTCATTACGTACTAGGGTGCTTTTGTCATGTATGTTTTTGCCTGGAAAGTATTATTATTGTTTTAATGAACAAATGTATTATTTAGTTTCTTCGTAAAACAAAAACAACTAAATAACTTTTTAAAAATATTTAATATTTAAATATTTTGTTAAACAAATGGATTGATAAACAACATAAAACTCAAAATTTTAAACTTGACATAATTTAAAATTTATAGGTCAGAAAACTAGATAAAACCTTGGAAATTTTATTTTTCGTAAACAAACAAGTTGTCTGGTACGGCGCCAGATTTATACAATCCTGCATGACCTGACTGCAATGCCAGATAGTGGAATAGTTCTCAAGGGGTCAGCACGCCTCAATAACATCTTTAGTTCTAAAATAAAATATTAATTTTATAAATAGTTTGTTATATTTACACTTTAAAAGAGTGATTCAAAAAATCTAATCTAGTAGAATTACATCTAAGAAATTTTAATGAAAAAATCAAAATCTCCCGTTTAAACTATTCACTATTACTGTACACATACATATTAACTTCACATCACACATACATCATTAAGAACGTAAATTAAAAAAAAAAAAATATACGTATATCCAAAAATTAAAATAATAAATTCTTAAATGAATAAAATAAATAAATATATAACTTTTATTTTATCTGATTATTTGTTTTAAATTATCTAAGTACAATTCAGAGGGAAGAATCTGCAGTTCTGCATTAAATAAAAAAACAGTATAAAATATTCATTTTTTACTTGATTTTACTATAAACCATGTACAATACAGAATTTATTTTTAATTTTGATGTATACATACCATGATTGCATAGAAAAAGTTTAATGTATTGTTTAATTTTTAAAAAATATAATATATTTGATACCTTGATACCTACGTAAATTCTAATTCCTTTTGCTCTAATTTCAACCTTTCTGTTAAAGTTCCTAAGCTTCATTTAAAATCGGTTACATAAACTTGATTCTCGAGCTTGTATTACACTAACATTGTACGTATAACCTATCGATTGACCTATCAGGTTACAGGTAATACCTATTTCTATCGAGTATCAGGTTGCCTAATACAAAGCACCTAATAGAATAATCTGAGAATTTCGTTGAGTTAAATTTTCACAATATAAGATTTTTTTTTTTCTCAAAACCTTGAGGGTTTTGAAAAGGTTTTTTTTTTCAAACCTTTATATTATGTATGTATGTGACGTGGTAGACCAGTAATTACATGTTCAATATGCGTAAAGAGTTATCTTTGTGTGTGTTTTTTATAAATTCTTAAAATGAATAATGAATTTAATAAGAATTTGCGAACTTGCCATTTCCAACGAACAACGAAATATATATTAAATAGACGTACCTTATGGCTGGTCTAATTTTAGAGTCTATAAATCAATTTTTTTTTATATAACCAAACCAATTTAATTACTGGTTTTTTTTTTTCAGATAAAGGTTTTTATTTTTCTGCACTTTTAATCTCAAATGTTTTTAATACTTTTTTTATCATTCTACAATATAATAAAAATACAAAGGCTAATAATAACAATAAACCAATCTAATAATAATAAAGGGACTTAAAGTGCTTTGTAGAGAAATAAAATTGTTATGTCTTCTGGAAAGAAATAACGATCTTTGCCCGGACTTGAAATGGCTATTCATATAAACATTCAATCTTATTTTGTATTTAGACTCACTGTCCGTAAACCTAAATAAAAACTGTATTTAAGATTCATATTAATACAATTAAATAAGATAGTTAAAGATTTATTTTGTTTTTGACACGAAACGTGAATAGACCACGTGAATATCATTTCCTCCCAACTCTTCCTCCCCCTTCATCTCCTCCCACCTCTTCTTCATTCTTTCAGACTGCATTCTTCTTTCTTCCTCGCTCCATACTCTCCTCCCTCTCACCTCCTTGGAACCCACAAGGACCGTTATTTCCCTTAATTTTTCCCTATATCTATCCCTATCGAGACAGTATTGACGTGAAATCCCCAATTTCCCCGTTTCTTTCTTCATCAGCCCGATGTACCCCCAAAACCCTTTATATCCCCACATTTTCCCCATTTATTCTGCTCTTGACAATATCCTACAATATCATGACTTAAAGCTATTGTACATTAAAATATCATAATTAAAAGTAAAACCAGTGATTTATAATAATATTTGGTTTCATTCCTCACCAGAAGTTTCAATCCCTCTACTATTTTTTTTCTCCTGAAAGTATATTTTATTAGCGTATTTGAAAAAAAAAAAAAAAAAAAAAATGTTACTCCAATAAAGTTCAGACCCCCAGCCAAAAAGACATATCTATGTAAAGAAATGTTTACCTATGGCATTTTTTTTAAAATTAATTCTGTTGATAATTTGATAATTACAAGTAATCGTATTAATCTAGGTATTGAATATATCAAATGAACCAGATCAAAGATCACTATTTCAATGAAATAGTTAAATCAGACTTCTTAGTTAAAGAGTTGCCGACTTGGAGGAAAAGTTTTTTAGTTTAAATGAAAAAGAGATTAGGGTGAATTAGAGCAGTGGAGGGGGGGAGGTGTAAATCGGAAGGTAGTAGCGGAGGCAGCTACAGTTTAGCCGTATAATTAATGGCGGTTGGAGATAGCCAATAGAATCCTCTCCCGCCCCCGCCAAATGACCCATTAAGTAAGCCCAACTTTGTTGACCCATTATAACGGAAACGTATTGCTAATTACCGACTTGTATATAGTTGTTGCCCTAACTACTTTAGTATAACCATCGGTTCAACTTCTCCCTCCGCTCGCTCTATGAAATGCTAACAGCAACTATGAATGTTGGTTTCTTCTGCCAAACTGTAAGTGAATGTGATAGAGAAATTGAATCCAGAAGATAAAATATCCACAGAAAAAGTAAGAATACTGTACTTTTTTTTTACGTTCTGTTCAACAGCGTAAACTTAAATTATATTATATATATTTTAATATATATAAACTAAAATATAACCTCGATAATCCGCCTCCCGCTAGCCCGATTCTCTGGTTAATCCAAACCTCCTGTGGAGTCTCCGGGGTGAAGGGATATAATATTTTCCAGATATCCCTAATAGTTCAGTAAATTTTACAGGTCGGCTAGTTTTGATTGATTTATATCAATATAAACACAATTTCTTCTGTGCTAAAATCCAAGGTTTGAACCCTTAAACGCGGCAGCTCGCTAATTATTAGTCAAAACATTCCACCATTTCTTCGTTTCACCAAAAAATATGCTGCACGGTGGGTTCAAAAGTAAGGATTTTTATATTCAAAATTAAACTAAATTAGGTTTTCTACAGCGCGAACAGAAAATAAGCTTTCTAGCTCAATCCAGATACAACAAAAAATTGTGATTTTATTACAGTTATACTCTATACATTCTCAAAAATGACGTTTGAGGGGACTCGATGGCCGACTGAGTTAGGGAGAGGGTCTCAGCGCGCTGAGTACTGAAGGTCCTGGGTTCAAATCCCACCTGGGTGAGTTAAATTTTTTTCCGTGGAGGACCCACGGCTAGAATTGGTTGGTGAACGACAGGATAACCTGTCTATCCTGCCATGGTTGGAGTGCAGTTAAGATGTTTAATAAAATGTTAATAAGGCCAATGTTTCTATATATGAAAACAAACATGTGATACAGTAATATATATGTATATATAATAATCGCATTTTGTAATTCTACAAAATTAAATATATATATACTATATATTTGTCAAATAGCACTCATTCATTTAACACAAAATCTCAGAACCACCGACCGGATTGGAATGAAATTCGATATGTAGCTTCCTCTAGGAACGTAGGTGCTCGCTAAGAAACGAATTTAAAAAACTCGGCCTGGATCGTGGCTAATTCGCGAAAAATGCGATTACAATTTTTATTGGGTGAATAATAAAAGATTAATTATCATATGGTATTTGGAGATAAGCTAAGTTGAAAAATAGGTTAGATGTTTAAGCCGCACACTTTGACCACAAATTAAGTTCCTTATAATTGTAAACAAACAAAAATACGATCGATGTCGAAACCTTATAATATTGGTACTTTCTGTGAAGTCATGGTGGCTGCAGAGGTTACTTACAACTTAAAAGTTTGAGTTGTTTCGTGACGAGAATCTATTATAAGACTTATGTTAAAGAGGAGGTTAAAAGACTTTTGTTATCTGGTGATGACATAAGGCCAGTTCGATGTAAAGACAAAAAACTGATAAAAATCAGGGAGTTTTATCAAGTGTATGATTCTCTTTAGTATCGTCTCATGTTCTGCCATGGATAAGATGGCTACAGTATTAACATCCCTCAGCGTGACCCAAACAGCAATACACCACTTAAGAAAACTGTGTCTGCAGCTGATTTTTACGCCTAAATGTTAGTGGAGCGAGGAGGTGAAGAACCTTCTTTACTTTAATTTCGTAATCTCCTCAACCAATTTATGCTTGATATGTACACAAAAATAGAAACAGAAAGACTAAACTGTCTTCGAAAAAATTTAAAAAAATTGAGAAGTTGAGACTATAATCACTTAAGGTATGCCATAAGAAAAAGTGATGGTCTGGTATCAGAGCTGGGTAAGATGGTAGTGCTACTTCAAAGCTTCACTGGAGGACTACCAAAATAATATAAAATTAACTTTTGCAAATTGTCAAATTTACTTATTGAACTTATTCTTAGAATGGAATTATTTAGGTTTATTTAAGTAATAATAATTATCAACGTTAAGCTTAACTTTTCACTAATTTAAGTTGTCTTCATTCTAATGATATTAAACCGTAGCGGAGCAGGGTACTTTCAGCTAGTACATGCTGTATATATATATACATCAATCAGTAATGCTAGTGGCCTTGTAATTCCTGAATTTGAATATCTTGTCAACATTTTTTTCTTGTGACAGGTATTTTTAATATTTCTTGATTGAACTATTTTCTTATAATTTCGTATTGTTTGTAATGACATGAATGAACTAGGTTATTTGCTGTACATTAATTTTTTCCGATACGGTTCATTTTAAGAAAAATAATAAATTAATGAGGGGTTACTTATTTAACAAAAAATATATTGGAATTCAAATAGCTTCAATAACTAAATAAATAACATATACTGCATTCGAATCGCTATTTTAGTTATTACAATCAACGTTTGACAAATACAATTTTTCAATAATATTATAAAAACCTATGAACAGATTACGTTCCCACTGAATAAATACCACGAGGGAAGGAAATATTCGAAAGATATTTTGCTTTATTTCCTAGATGCTTTTGTGAATGTCGCAAGACGTCAAAAACTACGCTATCCGGACACCCCTCTAGCGGCGACATGCTCGGAATACCACTTCGATAAGTGGGGCGGTGGTGGCAGAAGAAAAAAAAACAAACTTAGATCCCCGTTTTAGTAAATTTTATATATATTTTTGTAAGTTTAATACAGTTAATATTTTTTTTTATAATTTCTAGTGAATACATGTATTGGATAAAAATAACATATTGTAATATTAGTTATAAATAATTCAGTCCTTTGTCAAATATTTGAATCAGCATTAGTGTTTCAGAATTATTAATTGACATGATTGATCTAGTACATTCCTCTCTGGACCTCCTGGAGTTCAAGTCCAGGGTTTGGTCTGTTCCGAGAAAAGACTGCTGAATTTAAGCAACCATAGTATGTGGATCTAATCCTATTGGTTACTTTCCTAGAACACAAATGTTTGAACAGTGGAACGGTGGTGATCTTTCCTATTTAAACTATTTTTATTTTTTAATCTTATCAATACTGCAGACTATTTTATAAGCTATAAATTTAACATTATTTTAATATAATCTACTATATACTATATACTATATTAAATGCCTTCTGATTTTTATTATAAGATTTATTTAAATGATCATTGAGCAACTTGCTAATATTCATTAATACGTGGACCAACTTTTATTTGAGACCTTAATATGTAGAAACAATTTAAAGAATTTGTTATTATTATTCATCGTTTGCGGCTGTACTGTTTATTCAGTTGAAATATAATGCTTGTGTCAATTATAGGTTCCGTACTTTACTAAATATGAATATAAACTGGTTGAACACAATTAATGTGAAAAAACTTAATTTCTCCCTGATTGGGAAAAACAATGGATAAGTCTATCTATAATATTCTCTGTAAATATATCTAAAGGGTTCTTCTCTTTTAATTAGCCTATTTTCTATTTATGTTAATGACTTGCCGAATTGCATCTACTGCTTACAATATCACCTCTAAGCTGACGAATTACAAATATATTCATCCTTTCACCCTTCAAACATGCTAGAAGCGACTTGCAAGCTACAGAAAGACATAGATAGCATTAACCTCTGGGCAGTAGAGAATAAGTTGAGCCTGAATCCATTGAAAACAAAAGCTATCCTCATTGGGTCAAAATCTCACCTAAAAGCTCTTCCCTACTATCCACTGCTTTTCTTCAAAAACCGTCCAATTTATTTCTAAAATTCCATTAAAAATCTGGGAATAACTTTTGATCAACATCTTACTTGGAATAGCCATAGTCTCAAATCACGAGGAAATTTGTTTTTATCCATAAGCAACTTTCACCGCGATTCATTACCATTATGTACTCGACAACTTTTGGTATCATTACTCGGTTTTCCCAACTTTGACAACTCCATAGTATATGGAGGACAGTCTGATGAGCTCGAGATGAGATGTAAAAGATTAATGAACTGTTTTATTAGATTTATTTTTGGGATCTCGAGTCTGGCACCAGGGACTGCTTTACCAACTCCGTAAATTCCTTCCTCCTACATACTTCCTTATTATGCAATCCTATCTCAATGACAGAATATTCAGAGTAAGTCACAATTCCGTCCATTCATCCCTCTTTACTCAGTCTGCCGGTGTTCCTCAAGGAAGTATCCTAGCTCCCATCCTCAACACAGTGTATACAGCTGACATCCCGACCCATCCTAGCGCTGTCCTCACCACTTACGCTGATGACACATGTGTGGTATCAGTTAACAATGCCTTAATTGCCTCCCAAAAACTCCAATCCCATATCCTAAGCCTTCAAGAATGGTGTCAAAAATAGAGAACCAAAATAAATCCAAATAAATACCATCAAATAACCTTTACCCTCTGTCGTAAACCTACGACATCCTGTCCTACGGTATCCTTTAATGATATTCCTCTAATCCCTATTGATCAAATCCGCTACCTGGGACTCCATTTGAACAAACGTCTCACTTGGAATCCACATACAAGACTAAAACGACAAGAAACTGCCCGTCGTTACAGACTACTTCAACATTTATTAGACAAACGTTCAAAGCTCCCAATTGATTACAAAAGACTCATTTACATGACTGTGATTAGACCTATTTGGACGTACGGAGTTGAGCTTTGGGGTTATACTAAACCATCCAATTCATCTCGTATCCAATCCTTACAATCCAAAATCCTTCGAAAAATCCTGAATGCTCCTTACTTTGTGACCAATATACTTATCCATGAAGATCTTAATGTTCCATATGTTTCTGATTTAGCCCAAACCAGTGCCTATCCTTCCATAGTAAGCTCCATAACCACTCCAATCCACTAGTCTCCCAACTTGCTTCCTCCTCCATCCCTGATAATCCTCCGAGGCGTCTGAAAAGAAGATGGCCTAGAGACCTTTTAGTGTAGATTTTATTGAAGTGCTACTTGTGAGTAGTTCTTCACAAGTTATTTACATTTCATTGTATTCACTGTCAACACATTTACTTGTTGTATATTATTTTGTACAGTTGTAAATATCAATAAATGATAAATGGATAAATGGATTTTTGGGATATCCAGACGTTCTCACATATCTCACAGGTATTCTGAATTTGGGTGGCTCTACCCCAGTTTCCGACGTCAATACTTCCTAGGTGCACTCATATTTCACCTCCTTACTCTGCGCTCCTCCATTCACCTAAATACTAGGACTCAACCCATCAACCTGTACACTCCGGCGCATCAAACTGCATCCTTTGAAAAATACTTTATTATCCGTGCTTCCTCTTAATGGAATTCATTGCCTATCTCAATTCGAAAAAGCTCCACTTTTACTTCCTTTAAACACCATCCATTTTTTTACCTCCTGAATTTTCAATCTTCCGTGCAAATGTTAAACATGAATATTTATGTAATATAGATTATAATAGTATACATAAGGTGTATAATTTTACAAGATTTCTCTTTTATTTTGTAACACATAATTTAATTTTTAACCAATTTTTATTATTACCCATTATTATTATTTATTATCAAAGCCAGACGATTGTCCTATGTACTGTAATCAAATGTTATTCTAAGGGGACAAGTAGTCCCAGAATAAAGTTCATTTTCTTCTTCATCTTCTTCGTCTTCTTAATCTACTTCTTTTATATGTAATGCTGATAAGAAACTGTTTTCAATTTTTTCAATTGACGAGGAACACCTAAAGAGCTTGATGAACTGGTTAAGAATACCCCAATACACACATTATGTTGTCAAAACGTGATTTTTTTCGTTCAAACCAATATAGCTCCCTAACTGTAGGACCTAGCAACAAATTTCTATAACAAAAATATTTTCCATTAAATTTCTGATGAGGAAGTTGTCAAAGTTTCGATCCAAAGGACACCAACCGAGCTAGAGCACGACAAAATGTTACATTTTTAAGCATGAAAAAGACGTTATACAGGTTACATAACTCCAGCCAAAATACATATCCGTTTCTAAATTAAATCTTTAGAATGGATGATAATAATATTATACTTCTAAAAAAAAATATAGATATTAGATAAAATTAAAAAAAAAGAATCGTATTATTAAACTTAAAACATTTTTTCTTTCATTTTATCGTAACTATTATTCGCTAAATTCATAATTATTCGTATACTTGTTATGGAAATATTTATTTGGAAATTAAGAGCCGTTTTTGAAAAGTATAATAGAACCACTACACCCTAGACATAGAGAATATACTTTAGCTAAACAATATAGAGCAGATAGTGGAGGTATTTGTCCCTCGAGGCGGAATTAAACAGAATAAATACGATATATTCTCATGGTCTCGTGTAGATAAGGCTAGATAGCAGACCTACTTGTTTTACACTTATTTATTTTACACTTTTTTTTTTTTATCTTTTTTAAATAATTTCTTTTCATTTAATTATGATAATCATAGATTTTTTTTTACAATTGTCAGCAAAATTTGTATTTTACCAGAATTTTAAATAAACACAACTTATGATACAAACCGAACAAGGTTGTGAATTTTTGTAGACTTAATTATTAGCATAAGCTTTTTTAAACTACAATTTAAAGTATATATACAAATATTTCATACAAATTAACAATATTTTTTTTTTTTGTACTTAACAAAATAACTCTTAAATCAAGAAAATATCATTCCGTCTAGATTCAATTATTTTGGCTATAGTTTTAAAATGCGGAGAGAACAGCTATTCCCAGAGAAACTTCTTCTTTTTTTTTTATTATCTATTTTTTAAAAATTAATTTTAGTTTACCAAACTATAATGTAAAATTAGAAAACATAACAAGAATGATAGATAGATAGATAGATAATTTTATTGCTTGTAGAGATACACTCATAGCAAGGAGTTGGCCTAAAAAACTAATTATACTAACTAAATAACTAAATTCACAAAAATAACTATATATATATACATACACACCCACATACACACACATACATACATATACATAGAGCATAACCTTTCATTATAATTGAATAAAACTAAAAATACACAGAAATATTAGTTTCATAGATACGAAATGAAAATTACAATAATCGGTTGATATTACAGCTTTTATATAAGTCCCTTTACTTTCATTCATTCCTAAAAAAAAACTTCTTGTTTTTAGTAAATTTACAAAAAAATAAAAAATGAGGTTTAGCTTTGGCATGCTATCCACTTCCAGCACAAACACCAGGGAATCTCTATTATAATTTGGTCCTACGATTGGATTGATATAATTATCCCTTAACTGAGCATAATGTGGGCATACAAATATCAAATGAAATAAGTCTTCTTTCTGTTTAAGGTTACAGAGTGTACAGTCATCCTCGCAATTTATACAATATGTGGTGCCTTTATGATATATTAGGATTAGTTTTGTTCCTCCAACTCTTAATTGGCTCACTAGTCTAATCTTTGAAATATTGCAATTGAATGGTAGGTTAGGTTAGGTAGATTGTTTTATGGACACTCAACTTCTACGGTCGTTAGTGTCTGGTCATTAGTTTTCTGTTGTGTTTTTTTTAATTATTTTTTTCGAAAACAATTTATGTAGTTGCAAAAATTTGATAATTTTGTCAATATGTATTTATTGATCCAAGCTACCGAGAGTCTTCTGTCCAGTCGTTCTGCTCAAAAAAAGGTTCCTATAGCGGGCATTCCTCGAGGACTTTGTCTGGAACGTTAGTGCCATGGCAGTTACACATTTAGGGTTAAAGCCTTCTTACTATCAGGTCGCTCTGCGTGGCGATAGGGCGCAGTATGGCCAATACTTAATCTGTGATCACCAATTTTTTCTTCTGTTTCTCCGATTGATGATACCAGGTGTTTGATTGGCACTTTAATTATTTAATTTATTATATGCCTGGGTTTATGCCTAATGCCTATCCAAGTATTCTGGCTAAATACTTTAAAAATGCAAATGTCCGAAGGGGTATAGAATTGGTTTGCCGTCTAGCGAGGAAATTGGCCGTTGCTTGGCGCTTCGTCGCCGGATTCATTCCTTTTATCCACACATGGGATGGTATCCAGGATAAGTAGCAAGTTCTTTTGTGTTCTTTATCTTGAGGCATATGGCTGTCCTTCCTATGATGGATCCTTGGTAGATATGTTAACAAAGATATTTGGAGAAGGGGAACAGGAATATGGTGAAAGGTTTTTCTTCTTCCAGGGCTATAGCATAATGGATGATGCTGTAACCGGCCCGCATTCCGCTGTAAAGTTACTGAGTGATTGGTGGAAGTTTGTATTTCAAAATCGTAGTGTCAAAACATAAACGGACCAAATCCAACATTGTTGTGTGATTTGACCCATCTGTAAATATGAATTAAAGTTTTGTATTATTTTTAATTTTGTTAAATTCCGTTAAGTATAGTATACTCGAGGAGGGGGTTTTGGGGGCTTATTTTTTCGAATATTCTTGGAGAGTTAAAATTACGGTTGGAAAATTTAGAGTCCATGGTGGATATTTCATATCATCAGTTATAGGTTCGAGGTGTGTATTTCTTAATATATCGTGACGCTCTGATTCCCAATTGGCGCAGGCAGTCGTTGGTGTTCCCGAAATACTTCTGCACTTTGGTTGGAAACAGGGTATCAAGCTGGATCTTCGGTTAGTAAATTTTTATGGCACCTACCAATCTAACCGCCAGGTAAGTGGTGTCTACGAACCGCTAATGGGCTGCCCAGCTTTAAACACAAATGCGACTAGGGACTAGTACTGAATGCAACTGTTTCTTGCGAAGTCGTAGACAGAATGGTGAAACCGAGCCAATGCGAAAGGATGGGTGAGCTTCGCTGAGGAGTAACTAAAACTTCCATAGTCAGTTTGGAGAGTATCAGGCACGGTAAATTTTAATCATGCTGCCCTGTCAGCACACCAAGGCAGCCAGCAAGAAACTTTAAGAACATTTATCTCTGAATGTTCTGCCTGTAACAACTTGATATGTTCTTTCCAGCCAGTTTACGAGTCAAAAACTAGGCTAAAAATTTAGTATTTGGCTACAACGTTTAAGTGATGCCTCTGTAATTTAGTAATGGGGGGGGTGGTGTTCTGCGTTTTGAAAACATATTACAATTCGTTTTTTCAGTGAGAATGTCAGACTGATTGGGTAGACCAAAATTCCCGTTCTTAGCAGTTTTACAATAGTTTGCATCCTCTCCCGGTCTCGAAACGATAGAAGCAATGCCCAAATCATCAACATACAGAATAATGTTTTTAATCGATTTGGGCTCAATAGCTAGTAACTTGTTTATGGCTATGAAAAAAGAAACCCACAGCTAGGACGCTTCCCTGTGGGAATACCTTTTTCAATTTCTGATTGAAGAAAAATTGTTACCTATTCTGACTTGAAAAGTTCGATTTTGCAGAAAGTTTTCAATCGACGGAGAAGCGAACCCATACATCCCCCACTCGCAGCGTTGGTATGAGAGTGTGGATTCAAGTTGTCGTATGCATTTTCAATATCGAAGGAAAATGCCGATGCATTCCTCTTCTCTGCAAAGCCCTGTTCAGTATCTCGTATTCCATAGTACAAGATGGTATTTGTGGAGCGACCTCGCCGGAAACCCCACTCTGTGCGTTTGATAATAAATTGTTCGTCTACATTATCATGTGAGACGCTGCAAACCAATTTTTTCTAACAGTTTACATGACTTACTAAATTGTAAGTGAAAATGGGTCGATAATTGTGGGATAGTTTATTTTTATTGCTTTTAAAATGGGAATATAACTGCTCTTCTACAGATCTCTGGAAATTTCCGTGCACCCAAAATCGGTTAACGGGTTAGGAGGCATTCGTGTCTGTTTTGGAGATTTGTTAAGCATGCCTTATGTATGTCATTATTCCCAGGTGGCAGTCGGTTTTAATTCATTTAAATTGGCGTTAGTTCTTCCATAGTAAACGGGCATGCATGTTGTATAAGTTATCATATTATTGTCGCTAGAGTCCAAATTAAACGTCATTTTCTTCTATTGGTGGAACTGGTGGGAATATATTTTTGAATATAGTCTGCGAATATTCGGCCAAAGTGTTTGGGTCTTGTGTAAAATTTCATTAATTAATAAACCTGGTTGAGAATCTATTGTTTCCCGGATATGCTTCGTATTTTTTCCAGATCGCCGCCGGGGGGAGTATTTTGCGATTGATTCTAAAAAAAGGTCAAGAATCTTTTTTTTTTTATTTTTTAATTATTCTGGGAAGCTATGATCGTTTTTGTTTTTATATTCTATTATATTTTTTTGAGACGGTTCTTGTTGGAATAAGTTAAGGGTTTTGCTTCGGTCTATTAATAAGCTATTTTGCAACTCGTTATCATATACAGGGGATGGTTCTCATGGATTTGTACTGGTTGAGGAATCGTGGGAATGAGATTCTCTGCTGCAGCCAGGATGGATTGAGGTAATTTTGATCATTTATTCAACTTCACTGATACTTCCCCAGACCTATCGGTTCTCGCTATATGGATACTGATTTTAGAATTTCCGGCCAGTCAGGACTTTTCCGTAAATCCACCTGGGATATCTTTCAAACAGAGTGTTATTATTGCGAAATCAATGATCAAGGGGAAATGACGCGTGGAGTATTGATCCTCGCTGACTTGCCAGTCTGAGGTGAGTATAAATGTAGCTAGACAGTACAACAAGTCAGATCTATGCAGGAGAATGAGTGATAGGCTGGGCTCAAGTATGTGGGGCTGTCCTGTATTAAGAAGACTAGAATTAGAATTGTCATCAATGAGTTTTCTCTAATCCGCAGTTCATTCTCGTAGAACTAGTCGCAAGGGGGGGGGGGGGGGGGGTTTTTGTTTTGTGGGGGGGGGGGGCCGGGGGGGGGGGGGGGGGGGGGGGGGGGGGGGGGGGGGGGGGGGGGGGGGGGGGGGGGGGGGGGGGGGGGGGGGGGGGGGGGGGGGGGGAACCCAGGAAGTGTGGTGGCCATTAAAAGTCGCTCGTAACGGATTCTAAAGGAGATGGCAGGTTATTCCGAAGATTTTATGAGATCCGTTTCAACAAAAATTTTCGGGTGAGGTAAATATAAATTTAATAGATATACCGGGAAAGTTTAGGTAGAGTATTGGCAACAAATAGCTTGCAAGGCGAGAGTAGATGATGATTTAATATATTCAGACCCGACCCTATATAGGCCACTGCAACAAACAACCCGCCACCACACGCTCTCATTTCCGTCTATGTAGTCGTTTATGTACATTGCTGGAATCTTTAATTTAAAATTGCTTTATTTGGGTAAACGTTTACTTTCTTGTATACATAGGCTACAGGGTGAGATTTGTTAATTATCCATGTTAGTTCTTCATATTTATCCAAAAGTCCGTTAACAGTTCCAGCTGAATAATAGGTTGTGGTAGTGACATTTAATTGAGGGAGAAAAAACCCAACAAAAAAATAAACAAAAAACAAACAAAAAAACCATAAAGACGAAAGAGGAAGTAATAGAAAAAATATAGAAAAAACTAAAACCTGAAATTAGTAAATAATTAACTAAAATATATGATGATGAATACATCCACTTGAATTTCCATTTTTTCTTTAGTCTTTGAAGTGCATCTAGTTTTACTTCGGTTCGTCTTTGTTTAAACTTTCTGTCCATTCGCCAAGTTGATTTTGTGGTAAAATTCAGAGGCAATGGCGAGTATCAATAGGGGGAGGATTCGTTAAAGGGTTTGGGATATGGGGACAACCTCAACTGGGGGGGGGGGGAATTCGGTGAATTTGTTGCAGATGAGGTGAAGGTTAAGGAAGCTGGAGATGAAAAAGGTAGGAGAGGAAGATTGAGGAAAAGATGAACGAGGTGTAGAAGATGAAGAGGTGTGTGATATGTAGATCGAGGCAGGGGGAAGGAGTTGAGAGGGAAAGGAGTGGGGGTTTCGGTCAATTACTTACGACTGAAGCGCTGACCGGGATTTTAATAACTCAATGGGCTCTTAAAAAAACAGTTAGCTTAGTATTAATTTCTTCAGTTTGGGACCTAACACTTGTGTTATTACTTTTTTTTAAAACATTAGACCAAGGAAAATATTTACTGAAAAATCGGGTTGTCATGTATCGTCTTTCTTTTTTGCTGGCCAACAATAAGTAATGTTTTTCTGTTCTTGAATACTTTTAATTCTTTGTCTGTATAGACACATAGGACAGACTTTTGCAAAAGAGTCCTGTGTTGACCCATAAATTGTAGGTAATTGTTCTGTTGTAAATATTGATATATATGGCTATAGTACGAGTTGTTAATACTGATATGGTCCTCTTCTATGAGTTTCTGTTTATAGGATTCTAGAATAGCTTTACTGCTTTCCTAAATTATGTTTGAATCTTGTGCATCCCATACGGTCTCAAATCCCAACTCATATATTAAGTTTTTCAATTGTAAAACCCAATTATGTACTGGATCTGAATTTGATGAAGATATGGACATTAGTTTAAGGTAGCATTTTTTTGTAAATCTGTCTTCTGGCATTTCTATCAGTTTAGTCCACCAGTTTATCGTTTTTTTAGGACATGAAAACTGATATTAATCGAATCGGTTTCTTTTCTTATTATGTAGTTAGGAGTGTTTCATAACATAACAAGAATGATAAATGATTAACAAATAATAAAATAGAAGATGTAGATAGTTAGGGTAGGCATTTATAGATACTCAGCCAAGGCTTTAACAATTAAAATAAAATAACAATTTTATTTTGATCTGCTGAGTATCTATGACTGCCTACCCTAACTATCTACATCTCCTATACCTCACAGTCAACTATACCTAATGAATATAATAAAATAGATTGAAATAAATATACCTATACAAACAAATATCATTAAACACGATGTAGGAGCTTTTCTGATAGATTGACTGACTTCGTGGCTTCTCTGGAGAATTTAGCCGCTTCCTGGTTACAAAATCGCGGCGACGAGAGCTCTGACGTCGGACCAAATTTCAAAGGTTTGAACCACTTGACTAATAGAAAAAACTGAACAGAAAAATTACTCATTTACTACTAACAAGGAGACACAAGCGGGGAGCAGAGTTCACACACAGTGATCGGAATGCGATCTAACGGAAGCATTAACATAAACATAAACAAAGATTAACGCTGATAATAAACGCCTTAACACACGATAAAAAATAGATACAATTTTTATTACATTTATAGAAACTATCAAATAGTAATATAGTAAATGGATAAGATATTTTATAAAATAATATGACATCAATTATTTAGAAAAGTAAAATTATTGTTAGGTTTTTCATCTTATACTCTAAAAAATCATGATGCACTAATAGTTTTGAAATGTATTTTCGTGATTTATGAGGTATTTAGTCTTGAAAATTAAGCCGTACAACTATTCGTGGCTTTCATACAAATTGTAAATGTGTCTTTTCACATCAGTGAAATTTCTATCTTATCTCTGAAGTCCGTTATAGTAACAGTGAAAAATATAAGCTTTATATGTTGCGGCAGTACAATAAATCCACTTATTCCAGTAAATAAATAATAGTTTTTACTTAGAACGATTTATTATTTGAAGGGTTTAGTGGATAAAGGGTTTATGTACAAGAGGTAGCAAAATCTGAATACTTCAGAACAACCAGAAAAATACATAAGAAGATGAAGGGGTAATGTAACATCATAAAAAAACAAAAAAAAACTATTAAACAATTGTGTTTTGTCACATTACATAACCCCTTCATCTACCAAACTCTTCATTTATAAGTTTATGCTACCAAGAGCATAGGTTTTTTAATAAAAACAAGGGGTAGAACGATTAAGGCAATTAAAAATAATTTATTTAATAGTTTAAACCCCCGATCTGTTATTGTTTGTCAAAATCGGATTGCTAACAGTCGTGCATATGAATTATTTGAAGGCGATTAGGTCTCTAGTAATTGTTCTCTAAATGTTTGAGTAGGCTGAATTGGCTAGACGTTTCTGTCCCATGACGGTTCCGTGTAGGTCTGGTCGAAATATCCTGGATCGAATAAATTGTATATCAATTGATAAAAAACACGATCGTAGTCACAGAAAACAAATCACAATGGCCTAGCGCTAATCCGAACCGCCAATGAAGTAAAAAATGCACAGATATAAGAAATATACAAATAACAAAGTATAGTCGCTCCCTGATAACTCCAATACAATGATCAGTACGCTCACAGGTAATTATCGATATGAAAACATATTAGATATGTTTAGCTAAACATAAAAAATGGACGTTGTAAAGTCTTGGGGGGAATGAGGAAAAAATATTTTGGTGTAGTTACTATGACTGAAATTGATATGGTCAAATACCTAAATGGTGAAGACTGGGCAGCTCTAGTGAGTTACTTGAAAGAAGCCTATTTCTACCGTTCCTTTCTTGTTCAAAATTTTAATTATTAATAACCTGATAATTCTTTGGATGTCATTGATTGATAGTATATGTTATAAATAAAAATGATAATAATTAGATATTATTGAATTGTATAATAATGGGTGGATATATATTATTATTTGAGATATAATGGAGATATTGTTATAGGATATATGATAATTATGATATTGTTGTGTAAGATATAATTAATGATAAATAATTGATTATATAATATGTAATTAGATTGTATTGTATTTTTTTGGATTGTATTGTTTGTGAATAGATTATTTAATAAATCAATAAAAATTTACATATTTAAAAATAAATAAACAATAATGATATAAAATCATTTTTAAACTAAAAGCGCTCCTGACAGACAGCCGTAGCTATGTCAGTAACATTACTTTGAACACTTTTGTAAATACAAAATTCTGTAAATATTATTAATAAAAGTATTTTCTATCTATTCTATCTATCATAAAAAATGGCGATTCACATTTTTAGAACAATGCTAATGAAGAAAACATAGTTTTAAACAAAAGTCAAGCAGAAATTATTTCAATTTTTTTAAACAAGACTAAAACGACAGGAAACTGCTCGTCGTTTTCGACTTCTTTAACATTTACTACACAGACGTTCAAACCCACCCATTAATTATAAAAGGCTCATTTACATGACTGTGATTAGACCTATTTGGACATACGAAGTTGAGCTTTGGAGCTCCACTAATCCATCCAATTCTTCTCTTATCCATTCCTTCGAAAAATTCATAATGCCCCCTATTTTGTCACAAATAAACTTATCCAAAAAGACTTTAATGTTCGATATGTTACTGATTTAGCACAAAACAGATATCTTTCTTTTCATAGTAAACTCCATAACCATTCTAATCCATTAGCCTCTCAACTTGCTTCCAATTCCATCCCCGATAATCCACCGAAGCGTTTAAAAATAAGATGGCCGAGAGGCCTTATTATATAGAATTTTTTTCTTTTTATTAAAGTGCTACTACTGAGCGGTTCTTCACATATTATTGACAAGTCATTGTAATAATTTTTTCAAATTTACTTATTGTATATATGTATACAGTTGTAAATATGAATAAATAGCTTTAAAAATATATTTGGGGCCGAGTGTAGCCGATTGGACTAAAACATGTGCAATAGAAATTAGAAGTGGTGGTCAGCACTTGGATGGGTGACCGCCCTCCAAGTAAGACCACATAGTCCAGGCTAATACGGCGTGGGTTCGATTCCCACATGGGGCCAGTACACTGTCCTCACCCTGGAAGTCACAGGGAGGTGAGCGACTCCTGTGCCTGACATAGCTCCTTGTCCTCCAGGTTGGGGGTTGGTCATAGGGCTAATAACTCTATCCTGTAATATCCTGCCTAGGGCGAAAAAGCTAATTCTAATTGTGGATGGAGAGAGTGGCCAAGGATGTCCTTCGGCCTCAAAAAATCGTCAGATCCTGGCACATCTGTAAAACAGTGTCCTTATATATATATATATATATATATATATATATATATATATATATATATATATATATATATATATATATATATATAGGATTATTATAAACCTTGTATTTTACCCCTTACCCTAATGGTTTGTAGTGGTATAGGTTTTTATTTATTTGTTATACAGGGTGTCCAATAAATATTTGTTATTTCGATAAAACAAAAACTACTTAAAATAAAAAAAAAGTTTATTGTTAATTATTACAATATAAAGTGTAAAATTATTTGGAAAAGATGATGTCATCTAAATGGTGACCTTTATGCTGCTGGCAATCTAATGGGGAACGAAGATTGGCAATCACATGCTGACACATAGCTTTCGATATTGCTGCCATTTCTGACCTCATGTTTTGCTTCAATTGCGTCAGATTCGTCGGATTATTCTCATAGACCTTACTTTTAAGGTATCCCCATGCCAAATAGTCAGGTGGACTATGGTCGGGGCTTCTGGGAGGCCATTTGATGTTACTCCTACGCGAAATGACCTTAGTGGGGAATAATTCGTTAACAGCTTCCAATGCTTGATTTTATGTATGGCAAGTGGACACATATTGTTGAAACCACTTTCTTGGGTTTAAACCTTGAAATTCCTGCACCCTCGGGTACTTCTTATTTCCATAAAACAAAAAAAAATACTTTTGGGTCCGGAGCTACAGGAATTGCAAGGTTTCAACTCAAGAACGTGGTTTCAACAAGATGTGGCCACTTGCCATCCATCAAATCAAGCAATGGAAGCCGTTAAAGAATTATAATTTCTTACTTAATCAGGCGGTTTTATTTTATAAAAGTAAACAATTTAAATTAAACAAACGAATTGAAACTAAAATAACAAGTAAAAAATTACATCTTGTTTTTGTTATTAATTATCTTGGGTATTATTGCATTATTCATTCAAAAATAATGATCTAAGCATAATGACAGTTTTAATGAAATAATATAGTACGAAATTACATGAAATCACAGCAAATAACATTCACACTCAGTTAAGACTCTTGCCCACCTGCCTTCATCGACAATCAACCCATACCACAAACAAACGAAATTCATTAATTACTCGGGATCGGCCAAGAGGGTAAATGGAATTTCTTAACCAAACTTGGACAGTAGATTAAGCTGCTCGAGAAAAGCTTAACTTCAAAATTTCACGACCAACCAAGCACCGGGGCGCCCTCCAGCGAACTTTGAACTTTACATAGGAGTCTATGGGAAAACGAGTTTTTTCAAGCGAGAGAGCATAGAAAGCAGTGAGAAAGCAGGAAAGCGGTCAGTCGCGCTTCGGCCGTCAAGGAGAGCAGTCACGCTACTTTTTTTCGAGACATTTTTCAGCAAAAGTCCTCAGCGCCCCTATCGGCAGTATAAATAATTCAGAATCAGCTCGCGTAATTGACGAGTTGAAGTGAGCAACTCTTTTTCTTCTTCGTTCAACTTCTTTTCGATTGCTTCTGCTGTCGATTTCTTTGATTAAACAAATTTCCGGATTTTCCAACACTGGTGGCGAAATTTCGTTTCCTTGTTCCTCGGCTAATTTGTAAACAGACATGTTGATTGTTTGAAGCGCTGACATCAACTGACCGCTCTCCTGCTTTCTCACTGCTTTCTATGCTCTCTCGCTTGAAAAAACTCGTTTTCCCATAGACTCCTATGTAAAGTTCAAAGTTCGCTGGAGGGCGCCCCGGTGCTTGGTTGGTCGTGAAATTTTGAAGTTAAGCTTTTCTCGAGCAGCTTAATCTACTGTCCAAGTTTGGTTAAGAAATTCCATTTACCCTCTTGGCCGATCCCGAGTTAGGACTTACATTTGATAGAAGAATGACCTGGGGCCCACACGTAAAACAAAAACGTCTCATTCTAACCAAGAGATTAAAACTTCTGTATCCAATGCTTCATAAACGGTCGACATTAAAACTCCGACAACGACTGAATACATACACTTACTTACTTAAACCCATATGGACATACGCCGCATAAATATACGGGACAGCAAAAATACACAACTTAAAAAAATGATGACGAAAGGTTGGTGGATGTAGACTTGGGCACTGAAAGGATTCGTTGAACTTTGATAATTGATAGTTTATCAATCGCCTAGCTTGCCTTGAATTGAGAACAGTTGAATCCGAGTCGAAGTTGGTGTAATTGAAATAGTTTTCTAATTTGAAGGACTCCATCTTTCTGTGAGTAAATGCTCCGACTGCAAAGGGCGTTAAGAAGTTCTGGAACTACTAATGATCTCCGATCCAGGCTTTGAGAATATCGGCCATCGGGCGTTTTGCAGCATCTTCTTTTCCTTGTCTCCATCCTAACGTTTAGTTGTTTCACGTTAAAAAGTTACTCTAATATCTTCATAAATAATATTTATATTTTGAAATTGTTATTTTTTTTATCAGTGGATTAATGTTTAGCGTAAATTGGTCATCATCTGTAAACTTTCCCTGTTTACTATTCCCACATATAGCTCATAAACATATAATAAACTGCACAGATAATTATTAGAAAAAATATTTTTAATAAATATCAATGCATTTTATTATAAAAAAAACAAACATAAGTGCTTGGCAAATAGTCCAGTCATTTTAGAAGTTTTAAGCCCTAATCTGTGGGAAAATTCCAAGTGAGCTGAAATTCTGTATACGGCATTGTAATGAATATGTGAAAAATCGAAATTGATATCGTGCCGGCTAATACAGTTATTAAGGTCAAAATGTCGCGAAAATTAGTTTTCCTCAAATATCTTGCGACCTATGGCTCGGAGGTCAATTCAGGCCATAACAAAAATTTTTATTGTGTAATTATCTACAGTAAATTTCTTGAAGCATTTTTCTGTAAGATCGACAGTTTTTTGAGCAGAGCGCTGAGACTAACTTGTAGTAAGTCGCACTTTTCCGCTAAAACACGTTTTTTGGTACTCTTTTGTCTATTCTATAACACCAAAACTATATGTCTAATCTAAATTTTTTTTTCTGATTAAATTTGCAAGTTTTTGTGAGATTTGACGTTTTGTGGATAGTTTTCTTTAAAAACAGTGAGCGTTGATGTAATATAAGACATTGTGACTTCCCCAAATAAGGAGAAGATCAAGCTGTTCTTTAGATACCAAGTATGTAAAATTCAATATTAGAAGTACTCAGCTATTATGGAAAATTTAATGTTAAATCTGAAAATATGGTCAAAATTTGAAAAATATTTAAACAGAATGGAGATATTACAGCTTTTATGAAAAAAAAAACGCGGTTTCCTCAAAAAAGTCTTAGATTTATCGTATATCTGCAACGGATTGGAATAGAAAGGTGAGGTCTGCGGCATTTTGCTACATTTTTGATCTAGTGTCACCCATTTTTTTTTTTTTTTTACACTAAGAGATACTCACCCTGTATATGAAGTTTTGATCAAGTTCCGTAAAACATCCAGCACGCTGAGAACCCCGTACTATTGTGAAATCCTTATTTTGTCTGAACATTTACCGTTATAACTCCAAAAATATTAGTTAATTTTTCCATCTCAAGCTGTTTAAATTTACTATCAGATTCCATACATTAAATTTTAACTAATTCCATGTAATACCCGTACCAGAGCTCCGTGCCGCGATAAAATACCGCAGTATAGGTGTATGCTAAAATTCAGCTGACTAGAAATTTTTTCCGCAGTTAAAACCTATAATGATAGGACTAAAAGTAAATATCACAAAATTAGCAACACCCTTATTTATTTTTTCGGAGTTAATATAAACAATATAGAAGTTGTTAATTTTTTTTTTTAATTCGCTTAATTTATCAATTCGAACTGTAAAATCTAATTAAATAGTAGGTGGTACAGCTTTTTAAGTATCACCTCTAATACATTTTTTGGATTCACCACCCTAAAGCATAAGGTATTTTAAGTAGATTTTTTTTTCATCGTTTGTCTGTTAAATTCATAATAAAAAAGTCGATATGAATTAGAAATGGTTAATAATAAGGATTTGCAATTAAATTCAGAGTCAACATGTCGGCAGGAATGTATTGAGAGGAATAAAGTTTATCTTGGCATTGAGATGGTTTTGAGGGCATTTTGAAAGGACGATTATTCCTAGAAAGGTGTGAATTGAAAATTATTCAGCGGTTTTAATCGAGTTCATGGACTGAATTGGGCGTATCAGAATGAATATTGTATAAATGGTATTTTCTCATTTCTAATGGTTATTCTCTGCGAGTGAAGCAGATTATAATATTTCGTCGATTTAGTGTTTTTTTCCGAAACTAAAATAAAAAAAAAAAAAAGAAAGAAGGTAATACCTCTCTATTTAATCTTGATGCAGCATGAAAGGCGTTCATTTAAAAGCAATCAATTTCGGCCCGGGCCAGATGGGAACTCATGTCAGATAATTTATAAACACTGAACAAAGGGACGACAACACCATAATTGACATTTAAAATACACGTGTATTTTGCAGGCAGTGCCAAACCCCCCTCACCCTTACTCCTCCCTCACAGCCACGTTTGGGCCCTCTGTTACACAAAATGAAATAATATTTCATTATTGCCAATTTCGCCATGTATTATTAGAACCGTTATTAATAAATTGACGAAGATACTCTACTAATTTGTGTTTACTTTTATTGAAGATTTTGAAAAACTTTTTGACTGATAAAATTTTATTATTGAAAAAGTATTACAATCTACTAAAAAGAAAACAATAAGTAACATGAATAGCTTTATGGATCCACTCACACAATTTTTACAAGAAAAAAAAAAATATCGTTATCCATAAATATAAATATGGATCCTCATAATATATACGATAATGCAATAAATAAAGCGAAAAAAAAGCCAAAGAAAGAACCACAAATGATTTAAAAAAAAAAATAATATAGATTTTTTATTTTATTTAAAAAAAATAAATTTATTGAAATTTACAACTGTACAATTTATATACATCAAGTAAATGTATTGACAACGATTAAAATAGCATGCCAAAACTTGAAAAGAACTACTCATCAGTAGCACTTTATTAAAACTTCTACACTAAAAGGTCTCTTCTAGGCCATCTTCGTTTTAGACGCATAGGAGGATTATCAGGAATGGAGTGGGAAGCAAGTTGAGTAACTAACGGATTTGAGTGGTTATGAAGCTTACTATGAAAGGATAGGTATTTGGTGTGGGCAAAATCAGAAACATATGGAACATTAAGATCTTTATGAAAAAGTTTATTGGTGACAATGTAAAGAGCATTGAGGATTTTCCGAAGGATTTCGGATTGTAAGGATTGAATACGAGATGAATTAGATGGTTTAGTGGAGCCCCAAAGCTTAACTCCGTACGTCCAAATAGTTCTAATCACAGTCATGTATATGAGTCTTTTGTAATTAATTAGGAGCTTTGAACGTTTGTCTAGTAAATGTTGAATAAGTCTGTAACGACGATCAGTTTCTTGTCGTTTTAGTCTTGTATGTGGATTCCAAGTGAGACGTCCATATGGAGTCCCAGATCGCGGATCTATTCAACAAGAATCAGAGGAATATCAATAAAGGATACTGTAGGACAGGAAGTCGTAGGTTTACGAAGAAGCGTAAAGTTTATTTGATAGGTTATTTGATATTACATTTACACGTAATAAAATTATCATCTCCATATTCACTAGATGTATTTTTTAAGTATACCGTTGTGAATTTCAATACATAGATAGCAAATATAATTTGTTTTTTATACTAAAAGATTGGCGTCCTATTATTATTTTATAATTCCTCTTGACAATAATGCTATGACTCTCATCTAAGATTACTTTGTTTTTAAGTTCATTCCAAAATCTTTTTTTTTTCTTTTTTTTTTTTTTTTTTTGCTGTCTTTAAATGACCTACCGTTAACTTAAAGGATGAGGGCAATGAGAGGAGGATACATACTAATCGGCGAGTTCCCTGTTGGTGATTAAGCTTAGCCTGGTGTGGATTCATAGCGGAGAGGATAAGGTGGTGATTTGTGGTTCAGCTCTTGATTCACAAGCAGAGATAGCGCCGCTAAATCACTGCCAACCTGATATCGTTCTCTCTCGATACACCTCTAGCACGAATACTTAGCCCCTAAAGTGGAACCCTTCTTTGGCTTCTGTTGCAGTTAAAACACCATTAATAGTTGCCAGTGCACCAGTAGTTAAAAAATTTTTGAAAGATGGTAGGTAGGTTTATTGTTTTTGGACACTCAACTTCCATGGTCTTTACTGTCCTGGTTCCTTAGTTGTTGTTTTTTTTTTTAAATTATATTTTTCGGATTTTTGAAAGATATCACACGTTTACAGCAATATTTCCCCCGTTGATCATGTGACAAAATTTTTCTTCCCTCCTCTGATACGTGCGAATCCAGTCCGTAGTCCTAATTTTGTTAATTTGAAACAGTATTAATAGAATGTAGTATTAATTTTCCAAATCTCCTTTTTGCATTAGTAGTTGACACGCCCTGGACGCCAACTTTTAGTAGTTGACAGGGTACTAGTTTTCGAGGTACTCCGTAGCTTCTTGCTGACGCGGCTACAGAAATTCCTCTTTTGACGTCATCAAGGGCCTTCTCCATTTGCTGGGGCTCATAATTTAGTATTATTTTTTTTTTTTTGTGTTGGTGCTATTTTAAAACTAAAAAGAGAGGGACCTAATTCCGTGTTGTGCTAGTAGTTTATAGATGCTGTCAACTACTGAATTTTGAGCTCTAAGTTAGCCAAATCTGGTTCTTTCCCCTACCCCTTAATTTTCCTTTGCAGAGAACGCAAATTCAATAAAGAAGGCGAGAAATGAGAAATATCTAGTATTTGACAGAGGTGTCAATCACTAAACAACAGGTCATAAATATGTTTTAGTAGTTGACACTCAATAAAATCCTCTTAATTTTCATCTATAACCAGAAGAATCTAGTATAATGTAGTACAGATACCTAATATTCTAAAATATATTCATAAATTGGACAGATATAAGCATTTGATAGAGAAAAAACAGACTGCATACCAAAATACACTTTATTCCTCTCAATAAATTCCTACCGCTATGTTGTTATTAAATTTTGAATCCTTGATATTAAACATTTCTAACTCATATCGACTTTTGCTTTTCAATAAATTCCACAGGCCAACGATGAAAAACAAAATTTACTGAAAATTCCTTATTTTATATGTGTGAATGAGTGCTGAATCCAAAAAACTTATCACTGGTGATACTTAAAAAACTGCATCACCTACCATTTCATTACATTTTACACTTCAATTTCATAAAGTATGTAATTTTTAAATAATTTAACAACTTTTGTATTGTTTATATAAACTATGCAAAAATGAATAGTGATATTGCTTATTTTGCGATTTTTACTTAGTCAAGCACTTTATATATATATGCCTGTTGCCTGAGGCAGAACATATACTTTTAACTAAATTCAGAAATAATTTAATCAAATTAATCAAAGATGTCGATTTTGATTTGATTTGCTGACGAACCTATGTGCTTATTAAGTTTTATTTATTTTTCGATATTATTTTTTGTTTAAATATTAATTGTTTATTTGCTCTTTAAATTATTATTTATTTATTTATTTTTTTAATGTTATGATTTTTTTTTTCCTCTAACCAACCATTATTTGTTTACATACACATTTATTTTTTTTTTTTACAACCACACAAAGTTCATAAAATTTCAAATTTCATTTCATTATTGTAACAACACGCAAATAAACTGTTGGTTAAATACAATCACTGATATGTAAAATAATGTAATGTAACACAAATCATGCATGTAGTATGCCTGTAACGGCATGGAACATGTAAAAAACATTAATAAACGGTCCATTTTATGGGGTTACCACAAGAGGAAATATATATATATATATATATATATATATATATATATATATATATATATATATATATATATATATATATATATATGTATATATGTGTGTGTGTGTGTGTGTGTGTGTGTGTGTGTGTGTGTGTGTGTTTAGTAAGGTTATTGAGGTTCAGTCAATAAAGTTTAAATTTATCAATAATTTATTGACTGAACCTCAATAACCTTACTAAAAATTTGATAGTAACAGTCAAGAAATTTATCCATATATATATATATATATATATATATATATATATATCAAAAAAAAAAACAACTATTTTGGCGACGTTTCGAGGCTATATTGCTCTCATAATCATGTACTGCATCTTAGTAGGAATGTCCTAGTATTCTTCACGCTTGCTAATTTCCTGTTGGCTTTCTGGAGTCCCTTCATCGCTGTAACTACTTCAGGACCGTGGGTTGTCCTAATATCTTCATAAAATCCCATTTTTCCACTATAGATATTTTCCAGTATTGACTCGATATGTAAATACGGATAAATTTCTTGACTGTTACTAACTAACGCTTACTAAGGTTATTGAGGTTCAGTCAATAAATAAACGTCGCCAAAATAGTTGTTTTTTTTTTTTTAAATTTATTGTTTATTTATTTTATTTAGGAATAGTCCAATTTTGCAAAAGCTCGTTGAATAACTTAGTAAATTTTTTCTTTTTTGGATTCCTTGCCAGTCTTGAGCGTTGCCCGTCAGAAAGTGGATTACTCGTAATTAAAAGTTGCATAAAAAAGGGCGATTATATTAAAAAATAGCTTACAGATCAATTTTTTCAACAGTGTATTGGTTTTTGCATAAATATGAATGCATTTTTTAATATAGTATACAGGGTGAGTACCTGTTACTGTAAAAAAAAATAAAAAAAAATGGGTGAAACTAGATGAAAAATGTAGAAAAATGCCGCATACCTCAATTTTCTTTTCCAATCCGTTGCAGATATACAATAAATCAAAGAATTTCTTGAGAAAACCACGTTTTAAACCATAAAAGCTGTAATATCTCCATTTTATTTAAATATTTCTCCACATTTACGGATTTAGCATTAAATTTCCTATAAGAACTGAGTACATGTAACCTAGAATTTTACAAATTTATGACCTTATTTAGGGAAGTTACAATGTCTTATATAACTTCAACGCTCACCGTTTTTAGAGAAAACTATCCACAAAACTGCAAATCTCACAAAAACTTGCAAATTTTTTCAGCTTTCGAATGATATGTTTTGATTTCATGGAGAAAAAAGTCTTTGATTTATCGTATATCTGCAACGGATAGGAATAGAAAATTGAGGTGTAAGGCATTTTTTTTTTACATTTTTCATCTTATTTCACCCATTTTTTTTTTTTTTTTTTTTACACTAACAGGTACTCATCCTGTATACTATATTAAAAAATGCATTCATATTTATGCAAAAACCAATAAACTGTTGAAAAAATTGATCTGTAAGCTATTTTTGAATATAATCACCCTTTTTTATGCCACTTTTAATGACGAGTAATCCCCTTTACCTATGATTCTCTAGACGGGTAAAAACGATTCAAGACACCACTTTTAATGACGAGTAATCCCCTTTACCTACCCCCTTACATTCCTCTTTTCACCTGTTCCCAGAACTGATAGATTCTCTAGACGGGTAACGATTCAAGACTGGCAAGGAATCCAAAAAAAAAAGTTACCAAGTTACTCAATGAGGTTTTGCGAAATTGGACTATTCGTCTGCCAAATTGCGTTAAAAAAATAGCTTAAAGTTTTCTAGTGGTGTATTCCTTTTTTTCTCATAAAAAATTCCTTAAGCCTTAAAAAATGTAGGAACCTTATTTTTTAAATTTCCCTAGTAGATTCTTTAGAACCTAAATATATTGATTTTTAAATGGAGAAGTATCGTATAAAAAAGTCTTCATTAACAGTAATATTATTTTTCAAAGGTTTGTTCTCAATTGAGATATTCTGTAGAATAACTGCTCCATCCCCTGTCACTTAACTGTTCTTTCAGGACGTTAACCTCTGTGAATAGCAACAATAAGTAATCCTCCATGTTTATTATTTTGTGCAGATAATTTTAAATTTAAGGTAGAATTATTCTCAACTTGTTCCTAATCAAAATTAAACTTATTTTTTTATTATTTATCGGATATAGTTTATTGTTCAATATCTAGAAAGTAGGAATAGCTTGTAACGAGGACTTCATCCGTTATTTAAAGGAACCCTGGCGATTGTAACCGGTTTCTCTCAGGTTACCAAGAAGCGATTTGTTATTCGAGTCGAAACCAAAGCCGAGCGGTAGTCATTTAATTAGTTATCGAATTCTGGAACATAACCGGAACTGCTACGTTCGAGATTACACAAAGAGTAATCTCTTTTCACGCTAACTCACTCATGTGATTATGTACGCAGGCTTTTCTAATCCATTTAACTTACTGGCATTAATAAATATTTGTACATTTTTGTATACATTATTTTTATTTAAAACTTTGGTTGAAGACGATGTACAACCCACCTCAGTTAATAGCAATAAGTAACAGTCCTAATAATTTATTCATCTGTACCATATGTCCAAGTACAAATACACACACAATTAATAATAAAATATAAAAATAATACAATTAACCATCATAAAAATGAAACTAATAATTACTTACAATCATCAAAATAAAAGAATTATGTAACAAAAATTAAAATACAAGAAATTTTTTTTTTTTTTTTTATTGATTGCTTTAAAGTATAAACTTTATGGCAATTGAGTTAGCCAATAACAATAATAATTACATAATAGTAAATAAACAATAAATACAAATAGAAAAAGAGTTTTACATTTTATATAATTAGTACTAATAGAAAAAGCATTTCTTCAAATTATAATAATTTATACGAAGAAAAGATTTGTTTTTTTTTCTTACAAGCTATAATGATATATACAAACAAAGAAAAATAAAATAAAAATAAAAAAAAAACATACATTTTTACAATTTATAATAATTTATATTGATTATAGTCTAGGGTGACAGAAGTTGTAGCAGCAATTGCAGTAGAATCCAATATTTTATTTAGTTAATTCAAAAGAAATAAATCAATTACTTTTTGCTAGCATTTAAAACATTTAAAATAAATAGGAAGACGTTATTTATCTTTTCAATGCTATTGTAGAATAAAATATTTTCCAAAGATAGACTATCATCTGTTTGAACTATATAGTCTTTTAGGTATTTTTTTTTTCGAAAATTATCGTGTCTTTGGCACTCTAACAACAGATGTTTTAAGCTATTTACGATGAATAAGCTACAATCTTCACATTTTTCATTAGCTTTAATTTGTAAACTGTTATTTTTAAAAAATATTTTCAAGTAGTCACATTTGGCTATTCTCAGTTGGCTAACGGTTCTTATTTTGGTTATATTAATATTATATTTTAAATAATCTTCCGGCTGAGGGTTATTAAAATTTGAAATTTTCATAAATAATCAGTTATACCATGTATTTAAAGTACGATCAATGTCTGTTGATAATAAATGATTAGTGGCTTTTTCTATTACGAGTATGTTATTTTTATTAGATAATAATTTTTGTGGATTGAAAAAATCTTGAAAGTGTTCTGGGATATTGCCGTTAATGGTTAACTGCTTAATTTGAGACACCCAGTTATATTGAAAATCTGGTTTATTGGTATGTAAATCTAAAAGTCTTTCAAGGCAGATACGGGGTAGCCGATTTTCTGGTAATGTCATGATTTTAATTGAAAAATTTATTTTTTTTTTTTTAGTACTGGGATGAATAACGGATTCCGTCCTGTTTCTAATCTTACAATATAATTTGGTGTGCATTTGGGCCAGAAATATAGTGTTTTTAGAAATTTAAGTTGAATATTTTCGATAGTTTCCAGGTAGTTTAAACTCCAGATCTGAGCTGCATACAGAAGTGTTGATGAGACCATAGCATCAAAAAGAACCATTTTTGATTCCCAGGAATCACTTTTACCCTTTATAAGTATTTCTTTTACTTTTGCGCTTGCAATAGTAGCTTTTTGTACAAAGTGATCAGCTGCAAATACCAGATATTCAACCATACTATATGTACAACTTAGGTACACTGACTGGGGAGCCTCGAATCAAACTAGTCCCCCACATATTAGGAGCCAAGGCTATACACGAAGATATGTCTGCGCTGCTCTCTCAGCTGCATCTTTGGTAATACCCAGTGGAGCCTGAGAAGGAGCGCTATGGCCGCAGATGCTGAGGACTTGAGTACAGAAAGTGGTCATTGTCAGGAGTCCAACATAACATTATATCACAAAAGGTCTCAAGGCCATTGCGGTTTCAATCTTCAGGGAGGGTTATAAGGATGGTAATGATTGAATAGGGATTGAGCCAGAGGATTGGAATGATTAGATAGAGTTTGATCAAATTTTGGGTATTTTTAAGGAATGAGATCAAGGACAAAGGATATTTTTATGTCATTATGTAGACTTTTATTAGTAACATAATAAGGTGCATTGAAAATTTTTCGGAGCAATTTGGATTGGAAGGATTGAATACGTTTGATATTGGATTGTCTTGCTGTACCCTACAGTTCATGTCTATAAGTTCAAATAGGTTTTGAGATTGTTTTGTAAATAGGAGTTTGTTATCAACTGAAATATGAGAATTCCTGCCTAGTTGTCTGTAAAGTTGGCCGAATCTCCTGGTGAGTTCTTGTCTTTTTAGTCTAGTGTGAGGGTTCCAAATCTTTTGTCAAGATGAAAGCCAAGGTAGCGTATAGGGATATAATTGAAGTGGATGGGGGGCAGGATTTCCGGCGAAGGGTTGAAGTTATATGACTGCATTTGACTTAATTAAAGTTTTTTTAATATTTAAAGAAAAACAACAAAAAACATAAGGTTACCCTGCAGATAACATCCTCGATTTTACCCTTGTTGATAACACTATACGTCTCTCAGGTGTGAACAATGAAAAAACAAACTCCATGGTGCCTAAGGCAACCATATCCATGTGAATATTTTAATACAATATATTTTATTAGAAAAGATAAATGTATTAAAAAGTAATTAAATTAAGATGAATATGATTTATATAAGTTTACCACACCAAGGAAGTATTACGTACTTAATAGTATTGTTAATATTGGCTTCAAAACAAAATTAGCAAATACGTTACAAAAGTAAATACGTTAACTAATTACCTTACGAAATATTAATTTCTATAAGCGTGTGGATTCCTTAAACTTTGATCATTACATCCTAAAATCAACCTTTATGCCGAGTCATTTTGTATCCAATATTTTAGATCGAGTTTTTCCAACAGTATGAATCCACATGGTTTTCCAAACGGTAAAATCTTTTCCTACGCATAATTTATTATTCATTCAGTTGTATTTTCGTTGAGTCCTTATTTTCATTAAACAGATTTTTTTTTCTCATTTATTGATATTTATAACTGTGCAAAAACATATACATCAAGTAAATGTGTTGATAGCGAATAAAATGGCATGTAAATAACTTGTGAAGAACTACTCATCAGTAGCACTTCAATAAAAATCTACACTAAAAGGTCTCTACGCCGTCTTCTTTTCAGACGCCTCGGAGGATTATCGGGATTGGAGTGGGAAGCAAGTTGGGAGACTAGTGGTTATGGAGCTTACTATGGAAGGATAGGTATCTGGTCTGGGCTAAATCAGCAACATAAGGAACATTAAGGTCTTTATGGATTAGTTTATTGGTGACAAAGTAAGAAGCATTGAGGATTTTTCGAAGGATTTTGGATTGCAAGGATTAGATACGAGATGAATAGGATGGTTTAGTGGAGCCCCAAAGCTCAACTCGGTGCGTCAAAATAGGTCTAATCACAGTCATGTATATGAGTCTTTTGTAATTAATCGGGAGCTTTGAACGTTTGTCTAGTAAATGTTGAAGTAGTCTGTAACGACGAGCAGTTTCTTGTCGCTTTAGTCTTGTATGTGGATTCCAAGTGAGACGTTTGTCCAAGTGGAGTCCTAGGTAGCGGATCTGTTCGACAGGGATTAGTGGAATATCATTGATACTGTAGGGCAGGAAGTCGTAACGGACAGACAACATCCTGACTGATCTTAAAACTAAAAAAAAATTATATTAACTAGCATCTCCAGGCGCGACTTCGCCCTCTCTCATAAGTGAAGAACTTCGATAATTTTAACTAATCGAGATTTAATGTTTTATCTTCATTCTTCTTTATCCAATCGTGTTCCTCAAGGCAGTATCCTAGGCCCCATCCTCTTCTTCTTCTTCTCCTGGCGCTGCAGACCGAGGTGGTCCTTAGCCTGCTTCAACATCTGTTGCCACGTGACTCTGTCCTCCACCCAACGGACGACAGCCTGTCTCATGTCCTCTTCCACCTTTTCCTTCCATCGAGCTCTAGGACGGCCCTTTGCTCTGGTGGCGAAGATTTTCCCTTCATTCATTCGTTTGAGATGGCCATACCATTTCAGCCTGCTTATTCGTATAAAGCTTGACAGGGACAGATAATTGTAGATATCGTATACTACTTTGTTTTTTCTACTTCACCACGCTCCGTCCTCATACACTCCGCCAAACATTCCTCGCAGCACCCTCCTCTCTAACCTGTCAAGTCTTTCGCATATTACCTTGTTCATCACCCAGCATTCACCGCCATAACTAACAACCGGCCTGATTAGGGTTTTGTACATCCTGATCTTATTTTGGCGCGAGATCAAGCTGCTTCTTATTAGGTGGCGAAGGGCGTAGTAGGCCCTGTTTCCTGCCAGAATCCTTCTTTTGACCTCCTCTGTTTCATTGGCTTCGTTAGTCATTAATGAACCTAGATACGGGAATGCTGATACTATTTCTATGTTTTCCCCGCCTAGGTTGCAATAAGGTGGATGTTGCTGCCTCTTTCTCTCTACTATCATGAGTTTAGTCTTTCCGGTATTTATTTCAAGGCCGGCTACTCCTGCCTCCTTTTTCAAGGTAATATATACGTCTTCGATTGCCTGCCTGCTTCTTCCCAATATCACTACATCGTCCGCATAGGCCATTAATTGCACTGATTTATTGATAATTGTGCTATTTTCCCCTATCCTTACTTTCTTAATAACGTTATCAAGAACTAGGCCCCATCCTCTAGACGGTGAATACAGCTGACATCCCAACTCATCCTTTTGTAATTAATCGGGAGCTTTGATCGTTTGTCTAGTAAATGTTGAAGTAGTCTGTAACGACGAGCAGTTTCTTGTCGGTTTAGTCTTGTGTGTGGATTCCAAGTAAAACGTTTGTCCAAGTGGAGTCCTAGGTAGCGGATCTGTTCAACAGGGATAAATGAAATATCACAACAGAAATTTAAATTTTTTTGTTGTTGCTTTGTTTACTTCTTTATTTTTTTTTTATTACTAATTTTCTTTAATTAGATCTTTGAGAATCTTGTTGATAGAAAAACTACAAATCTATAAACATCCGTTTCGGCAACACCCCATGTTCAAGAGGCATAGAATGTTTTTGAAATTTATATAACTGACCTTGAGAGATCAGGTCTTCTTCTTTTTTTATTTTTTCTCAAATTTATTTTTAATTTATACATTTATTTTAAATTTAAACATGGTGCTAAACGTGCTATGAATCGTTAAGATAACAGATTTGTTTGAATATAAATGAAATAGAGATTCAGTTCACAGAACGCTGTCCTAGAGAAATAAAACGATACTTTGTACGAGGACGGCTTTGTTGGAAACCCTTTGTTAGAGCCTGTGTAAGTAAGAAGGTGGAAAATCAAATTTCGCAGGGAAATAATAAGGGCCAAGATAGAACGCTCTCCACTCGATTGCTTTGATTTCCCTCGACACTAGTTTTCTCTTCTCGATTATTTAGTTGATATTTCGTTTCATTGTATCATTTTATAATGATCATACGGGAAAGACGCTGATTTTTTTCCATTACCTTATACCGATACCTATACGATAGCTTCTCTGATTTTGATGTGGAATATCGAATTTTTAGCTGAAAAACGTGTCTTAGTAAAGCCATTGCGATGACAGTTCTATATATGTTAGAAGACTATTAACTAGTGATACGATATTAGATTTATACGGTTTAGATATTAGATTGCTACGATAATGTATTTTTATAACTTTTAATATGATGATATATCAATAATCAATATTTCTTTTTAGGTTTTTAAAGAAACTGCTCGTCGTTACGGACTACTTCATCATTTACTAGACAAACGATCAAAGCTCCCATTTCATTACAAAAGACTTATTTACATGACTGTGATTAGACCTATTTGAACGTACGGAGTTGAGCTCTGGGGCTCTACTAAACCATCTAATTCATCTCGTATCCAATTCTTACAATCCAAAATCCTTCGAAAAATCCCCAATGCTCCTTACTTTGTCACCAATAAACTTATCCATAAAGACCTTAATGTTCCATATGTTGCTGATTTAGCCCAAACCAGATACCTATCCTTTCATAGTAAGCTCTATAACCACTCAAATCCATTAGTTTATCAACTTGCTTTCCACTCCATTCCAGATAATCCTCCAAGGCATCTGAAAAGAAGAAGAATAGCCTAGAGATCTTCTAGTGTAGAATTTTTATTGAAGTATTGATTATAATAACATGTAAATTGCTTGTAAAGAACTATACTTGGAAGCACTCAATAAAAGTTCTAAACTAGAAGGCCCTGAGACCATTTTCTTTTCAGACACCTCGGACACTGGTATCGAATGAGAAAATGCTAGAAAATAGTGGATGAAATAGTAGAGAGAGGATTAGAATGGTTATTGAGTAGTTTTTTTTTTTTTTTTTTTTTTTACTTTTTATGTGATGCTGAGCCATTAATGTCTCCATTTTTTTTCTTTAAATTTTCTTTTAAATATATTTTTTTTTAAACTGTTTATTGATCTTTACAACTGTATACAATATACATCAAATAAATTTGAAGAATTGATTATAATAACATGTAAATCACTTGTAAAGAACTACTTACTAGAAGCACTTCAATAAAAGTTCTAAACTAGAAGGCCATCTCTTTTCAGACGCCTCGGTGATAGGTTAGGTTATCAGGTAACAAATGCGAAGCAAGTTGGGTGGACTAATGGACTAGTGTAGGGGTGCAATTTACAATGAAAGGATAGGGTATCTGGTTTGGCAGAAACGTTAGGTACATTAAGATCTTTCTGGAAACGTTTGTGAGAAAGTGAGCAGCATTGAGTATTTTTTGTCTAATGATTTTGGATTGCAACGATTGGATTTGTTTATTCAATATACAATTTTTGTTTTTTATTATTATTTTTTTTGTTGTAATATTTATACCCCTAAAGTTATATAAATTAATAAATTATTAATAATGTTAAAATAATTAAAACTGGTTGAATACTTTATTATTGAATTTATAGCTTATTAAATATTTAATATTAACTCTGAGTGATTAAACAAATTATACACAGCCTAATGTTTTCATTACACGTCCTCTATTACACAGCTCATTTCCAGGAAAAGTCCGACATTGGTCCCATTTCGAAATTCTCTATTCAACTTATTACACACAATCAATACCGCTCATTCGCGACAATCAGCGGATGCGGGATCGTGAAATTAATATCTAAAATATTCAACATTCATATCGGGATCCAGTATTTTACTTGATAATAAATATAACATCTTTTGCATAAATAATTATAAAGTTAGCGGTTTGTTTTTCAATATTTTTTAATATAAAGCATGTTTTGTAAGCGGTGACCTAGTTGGACAAAAGCGATACGTTTTTTTAGGAAACCGAGGGCGTTTCACGTAGTTTGATAGTTTGATATTAGGAGAGTAGGAGCAGTTAGGAGCTTAACTATTCTTACACAAAACAAAAAATTATGACTAGGAGGCAGGTTCTAATTGTTGAAGACATCGTACTTGTCAAAAACGTAATGGAGAATATTTTGTGTTGTAGAACATTTGTAGCTTTGACTTAGAGTTGAGTCTAAGTACACTCCATATTTTTTCTTAACTCTGTTTATTTACAATTTGAGTGTTTATTAATTGTTGTTTTAAACAATTTAAAATCATTAAAATAAAAGCAGAAAAAAATAATAATGTAAAGGCATAAACGGTTATTAGGATTAAGCAATTTGATTTGAATTTTTATCTCTTACAGACAAATGAATCACAGGTAAGACAACATATATAAATATATATATATATATATATATATATATATATATATATATATATATATATATATATATATATATATATAAATAGAAAACATATGAACATGGACAGTCAAGATGGCGACCCCTAAAATATGTTCTGTGTTATTCTTTCTTTAGCCGACAGATTTAAGGGGGCCTTTAATTATTTTTTTTTTATATGAATATATAATTACGAATATATTCTTTAATATGAAATAAATAAAAAAAAACAAGAAAGAGATTTACATAAATCTAGGTGAAATAATTTTTTTTTTTTCACTTTTATTTTTGAATCCACACCTGTCAAAAAAAAGAAAATTGACAATCAGCGGATGTGCTGAAATGATGATATTAACATAATTGGCATGTTAGGCATGAGGAGAGATAGTGCCCAGTGGCACACCTTCCTTGTCTTTGGTTTACTTCTATAAAAGTAAGTCTCTCATCCAGTTTCTTTTCAGTCTCCTCCTGGTATTCTCCGGCATGAGAGATGTGGCCATACTATCGATGAATTTGTTTGGGTGCCCTTTTAATTTTTCATGGAACAGTCGGTAGTGGGTCCGTATGTATTCAATAACTGTTGGTATTTGTAAGTCGGTGTGTATAGTTTTATTGTTAACGTACCATGGTGCTTGTGTTATTAGTCTTAATGTCTTGGATTGAAAAGTTTTTAATCTTTTTATGTGTGTCTGTTTAGCAGATCCATAAATTTGTGATGCATAGGTTCATAAAGGTTTTAGTAGATGTGTGTAGGTCATTAATTTTTGTCTTGTATGTAGTTTTGATTTTTTCCTGAAAAGTGAGTACATCAGTTTCAGTCTCATATTTAATGATGTCCGTTTCTTCTTAATATGTTGGCCCCATGTCATTCTCCTATCGAATGTAAGTCCTAAATATTGTATTTTGTCCGTTTGTGGAATTGGGATATTGTCAATGTAAACAGCAGGACATGTTTCGTGTCTTAGAGTAAACGTAATGTGTGAATTATTTTTGTAAAACATCTAATTTGGCCATATAAATAATTCCTAGATTTTCCTCTTGCTTTTTGTTTTCCCTAATGTCCTTTTTCTTCGAACTTAATACCTTTCTTTCTTCTGAAACTATTCTGGATTTTCGCCTTTCCTGGAATCTTTTACTTTTATCATTCGAAAACTTTAGAAATGTTCAATTTGAAATTAACTCTTCTTTGATGTTCAATTCAATTAAGCCTTTTTGTGCTTGTTTGAATCAGTAGCTCTTTGTCTTTCTCTTTTCTTAAAAAGTCGAATACTTAGCTTCTTTGTGAATTTATTTTTATTCATTTTAAATAAGTGGCCGTGAAAACTTATTCTTCTTTTGTTCGTGGAATCGGAAAGTGAAATTTGAAATTATTTTCATTTTATTATTTTTAAATCCGAATCCTAATTTCTATTTTTCATTTTGTTTTTATTTTTTGAGCAGTCCAGTAATCCTATATTTGCTAATGGCAGTGTTACCTTAGCATGGCGAACTTATTTCATGTTTAAACTATTTTTCAAAGTTAAATTAAAACATAACTTTTATGAAGTTTTATAAAAATAAAGGCTTTGAGCATTTTCATAATTTGAAAGAAGTATGATATAGTAATGATTGAAAAAAAAAATTGAAGAAATAATGAAACAGGTGTGAAAAAGAAATAAAATTTAAAAACCTTCTGAGAAAAAGGCAGGATTTTAGTATCTTTCATTAATTTCTACAAAATGTTGTTTGACCCCTTAGTGGTCAGTTTATGTATTACAATTATTGTTATGCTGTACAAAAAGTGGGCAATAGTATGTTTTCCTACTAGGTTAGTATTGACGGGGTGAAGTTGTACAACTGAATATGAATTCTTCAAACAAATTAAACTATCGAAGGAGCATTTTCACTAACCGTTCAGGACTACAGATCTTGTAGCTATTCAATCATTGGAAAATAATAAAATTACACATGAATTCAAACTTGGTAAAAATGGATAGTTTTTTATTATAATGGCAGGAAGCTTCATCATAAATGCTTAAAACAACTGGATGAATAATATAATAAAAAACACTTTTTTTAATACAACAAACAAGGGTTTATTGTTTCAAATTTTTAACAGCCTCTACGTTTTGTAAAAAACATGTTTTTTTTTATGGCTATATTTATCTAATCGATGTGGCCACATCCTTCCCTTTGTTCCAAATGACTAACGAACTTTTGTCATTTATTTCATCAAAATTTATCGTTTGTCCAGTTCCTTTCATATAACCCTGGAAAATGCATAATAATAATAAATAAAAATGAAAAATAAATAAATAAAACGTGAAACACTCTCATCCAGTTACATATAGATTTTTTAGTAAAGATCAACTTAAAAACTCAATATTAAAAAATAAGTGCAAATATAAAATTAAAATAAATAAATCCACATAATATTAATGGAGTGCACCACAAGTAACAGGAAAGTAAGGGTCTCAGCAAACCAAAATAGTTTCCATACGAAAGAACTGCAATGTGATTCAAAAATAAAAATAAAATTCCGTGGTTTTTTTTTTTAGAAACCTGATTTGTAATAAATCATGATTGAAAATCTACCTTACAACAGAAAATTTGTTTTTTACATACATAACAATAATTTTTAGCACTTTTCTTTAAAAAAGGTATCAACCTCCTACAGGTCTTTATTTAACTTCTCTGTTATAAGACATGTAGTTCTCACTAATACCATAGTAATATGCAGAAGAAATATGGTGGTCAATTTCCTCCCTAGATAGCGTGTCTTACTCTGTTTGTTTAAAAATGTTTTTAAATACGTAATAAGTGATTTTATTTCTTCGGCTGTTAAGTGGAAGCAGAAAACGTACTATGCAGATAAATCAAGTCTCGTATCAGCAAGTCCAGGTGCTTTTACAGTTTACATCTATAATTTTCGCAGAAGCCTTCTTCCAAGCGCAACCAAGTACCGCTATATAAAACATTCAACACGCCCGGTCTTGAATTACGGATGAACACTAACCAAGTCGTATGAATCGGCATTGTTCACCAGAGGGAGGCTCAAAGACAATTAATTGCGGAATCAAGGAGTCAACGATTTGGTTGCAAGACGAATCAGGAAGCATTCACCCTCTTCATAAGTCTGATGAGGAAGGTTAAAATGGTTAGGAATTAGCGAAGAAGGATAATGATTCCATTCTAATCAATTTCTTGAAGACCTCGGATGAGATCAAAACGGTCTTGCAAACGAATCTCGAACAAGATATTGGATGATCGCTGCACATTATCATCAGTATCAGTATGGCAGATGCAAAGAGAAATTTTGCGTAATTGATAGGCAAATCAATTTTTTTTTATTATAAATTTATTTTTTTATGTCTGTTAAAAATGATAAACTAAAAGACATGATAAATGTCTGAAGAAATATTTAAAAAAAAAAAAAAAAAAAAATACATAGTTTAAACAGATGGAAGTTTATCATTATAAAATATTTTGGATTCCAATAACGTGGAAAAGATAATAAAATTGTTTCTATTTATCAACCGACTTAAAAAAAAAAAGAGGTTCAACTCATCTGTATTTTTTTTTTTTGTGTGTATGTTACGCGATTACTCGGTCAATTCTGAATCAATTTTGATGATTCTTTTTTAGATCGGTAGAGCATACTTCAGAGGTGGTCCCATAAAAAATATTTTGAAATCAACGGAGCACTTTTTAAGAAAAAAAACAGTCAATAAAAATCATATAATAATCTAGAATCTCCATGGTAACTAAATCTAAATTATTAACTAAAATAATTTACAAAGTTAACTCTCGATGTTAAAAATTGTGTTAATAAGTCGAACTGAAGATAGAACTTCTAGGACCATCTACCTCTATGAAACGAACTATTAGAAGACATCGCCTCTATAAATCGAACTCAAATTAAAAGAATTTCATGTGTAATTTGTTTTCCTCTTTCCCGTCGTTGTTTGTCTTTCCAGTTCATAGTTACAGCAGTCACTTATTATTAGCTATTCACTCGAGTGAATAATTTTACAGTGGCTATTGTAAATTCTTTAAATTAACGAAAAGTTAAAATTGATTTGCAAAGTGGAGAAATGAGAAAGAAATTGGGCGTTTGTTGCTAGTGAATTCCGAATTCCGCGTAGTTCTCTTTCAACCATCCTAAAGAACAACGGTAAGATCGCCACTGATGGAAGGAGGTAAGTCTACTTTTAGGTACCCTCAGAAAAAACGCAGTTCAGTTGAAAGTTATATGATAAATAGGTACCGGGTATTTAATTTTCTGTATCAATGATTTTATATGTATGTACAAACAACATTCCCATTAATGAAAATGCACGTAATGATTTCAACTCCAATTTTGTGTTCAATTTTCCCATTTAAATGCAGATAAGTGGAATAATAACCTCGATAATTCTTTGTTCAGTAAGTCGAACTATTTTTCAGGGTAGCTTGAAGATCGAGAATTGACTGTATAAACAAAAATACACTCACCACTAAAAAGTAAAAAATAAAAATAATTTTTAGAAAAAAAAACCAACTTCAAGACTAAACAAACTTGAACTAAACAATAAAAAATAATATTTTAATTGCTTCGAAACAAAAACCATTAAATGACGATCAACGAAATTATCGATACTTATCTACCTATTAAAAATTTATGATCAGTTATTTTTGGAGTCGGTGCCAACCAAAACAAACAGAATTTGAAAGGAAATGGTAATTGTAAAGATGCTCCCACTGTTTCATCACCGCCACACACCGCTGTCTTCGGCCATTCGAAAGGTTATTGCTAAGTCAAGATTAAACTGCCCTTCTTGGCTGGCACTGATTAATAAACAAATGATAGATTAGTGTAGAATTATAAATTAGAATAACAAAAGTAGAACTCTGAATTCTATATAAAATTGATTCGTATAAAATAATTCTATATTACCTATATAATTGTATATAAAATAAATTCGATATAATTGTTTATTGAAATGTTCTAGGCAACATATAAAAAGAGGAAATGGTTAGGAGGATGAGAGGGGAGTTTGAATATCCTTTTAGTGTTTTTCTGAGATAGGTCATAAATGGAAAACTTTATTACAACGTACTTGCTGTAAAATAAATAAAGTAAAAAAATAATAAAATCCTATAAAATAGTAGTTAATGTTTCTATAAATTTAGATTCTCAAGGGGGTCAAAGCTTATGCATTTTTCAAGATTGGAACTTGTTTTACCCACATCTTTGAATTTTATGATGTCAAGAATCTTTCAAAATCTATAAAAAATATGATAAGGTTTTTCGTATCGGAATTTTGGCATAATTTCTTATATAAACTTAATGTCTTGCGTTAATAATATAATTCCTGATATATAAGAAAAAAACAACATAAAATTACATTGAAACACATTTCTATTATCTCTTTCATCACAAAGTAATATTAGCTTTTAGTGTGTTATATAATGATCCTATAGACAATGATGACAAAATCCAAATTTTTTTATATTTTAATCAGGTGATTTTTGGCTTAAATTAAATCAAATTTAACAGATTCTAAATGCACCTATATTTTTTTTTTTTTTTTTTTAAACCTTCTATTGAGTAATTATTACAATCTGCCACAACTGTGGGCAATAAGTATTATAGATGACGTATGATCACATTCACACATTATATACAATGAAAAAAAACAAAACAATAATAGTGAAATAAAGTAAATAATGAATGTAAGAAAAAGAAAAAGAAAGAAAAGAACTAGCCTATACATAAACAATATCAAATATACTATATACAAAATGAATTTTTTTTTTTTTATATTAAAAAAAATTTACACTATTATATTAATTACATGTTTTATACACTGTTGACCATGACTTAAAACTTGCTGCTTAATGTTTAATAATTGATTTATTTAATCATTCTTGTTTATTGTTTTTTTTAACTAATGACTATTATTTTTATAAATGAGGGCAGCTAAAAAGTCGAATATCAAACGCATTCAATCCTTTCAGTCCAAAGTCCTCCGAACTATAGTTAATGCTCCTTACTACGTATCCAATAAAACCCTCCACAATGATCTCAACATACCATACGTCCTCGAGCCTACAACATACCTACCATACCTCTTAAATTTTTAAAATTCCATCACAACCTTTCTTTCCATCCTAACCCTCTGGCTCAATCACTATCCAGTTCAACACACCCTGATAACCCCCCTCGCAGATTAAAACGGCAGTGGCCCCGAGATCTATTGTAAAAATGTATTTATGTTGGAGTTCTGGCACTGGCCAGCTTCTCTACTCACGCCCTGAATGACTGTACATTGCGCTCTCACTCAGCCTCCACTGGGTTTTCTTTAACACCAGTGACGCAGCTGAGAGAGAAGAGCTGGGACCTTCCATGAGTGGAGGGGCAGGGTTGGTTGGGAGATCCCTAGGATGAGTGTGGATTGTAAATAAGTATGAATGTAGTTTTAACTTTTAATTTAATTTCTTTATTTTTATTTTTTAATATTTATTTATTTTTACTCACACAATGTTTTATTTTATTATTTTAGTATTTCATTTTATTTATATGTATATTGTTTATGTATAGGAAATTCTTTCTGTTATCTTTAAATTTATTTTATTTTATATATATAATTTTCTTTTCTCTCTCTTTGTACATAATGTGTGAATGTAATCATATGCCATCTATATTACTTATTGCCCATATTTGTGGAAGATTGTAATAATTACTCAATAAAACTTCTAAAAAAAAAAAAATTATAAATGCAGTTTACTTTAAAAAAGAATAACCCGAGATATCAATTTTTGGGGATTCGAATAATTCTGTTACCGCCACTTCTCTAATACAATAAATACAAAAAAGTTATTTTTTAGTATTATTATTTTAGGGCGTTGTTTTCAGTTTTAGTGTTTAAGTCTTAACTTGCTTCGGGTTCTTTCATGTCAAATTAACCGATTCTACATTAGCTTTGGATCTTTACCTCTCCGATTTCTATGATTTTTGGTATAGAAGCTGTGTATTTGCCAAGCGTATATCTGGAAAATGGTACTGAATATGAAAAATGTGTTTAAAATAAAGGTTGTAGAGAATTTAGTTAACTCTAATTTGGTAATTAGTCATGTCTTGTATGTTTTCGAGATATGAGCACAAAACCAAAAAAAGGGACCTTCCGCGACTCCCCCTCTTCCTGTCCCCAGGCCCGAAAACTCCAGAACTTTTAGTATGTTTACTTTCTAATTACCTTGAACAAGTTTTCGAAGAAAAACCTTGGATTACAGAAGATGCACTCTATAATACTTTATTGACTTGACTAACTGTTCAAGAAAAAAGAAAGAATATATATTTTTTTTTTTTTTTTTTTTTTTTTTTTTTTTTTTTTTTTTACAAGAACCCATTTCCGTCCCATTCTAAAATTTTGCCCAAATGTAGTCAGTTATAGTATAAATCAATCTTTTCTTTTTTCGTAGAAAAGTGAAGGGTGCGTATTTTGGGAATTACTTATTATTATACTTATTATTTAAACGTTTCGAAAAAATGAACCGAAAATATATGAAGTGACATATCAAATTAAAAGGCATTTCAAATGGAAAAGAATGCCGCAAATTTGAGCTCTCTTGGAGCAATAGTTTTTTATTGACATAATTTTGAATATACAGAGTGAGGACCGAAATAGTAGTTTTTTTTTAACTTTTGAAAGCTTATAACTCAAAAACCAAAAAGGGGGTCACCTGTGGTGTAGTGGTTAGCATAGCAACCTACTAAACCCAAGATCGTGGGTTCGCAGCCCGGCAGATGACCTTAGGATTTTTTAAAGGGAGTAAAAAATCCTTAGCTATGCCCTCCTTGAAGGGACGTAAAATGGGAGTCCCGAGCCTGTGCGATGTCAGGTACTCGTTGAAGATCCCTATCCTTATTAGACCTGGATAGGCAAAATTTAGGACTCCCACCGTAGCATCGTCCGATTAGCCATAGCAGCATAAAGTGACGTTAAACGAAATAAACAAAAAAAAAAAATAACCAAAAGTCATCAAAATGTAATATTTTACATTTTCACTAGTCTTGGTATTGTAAAATTCTATACAAAAATCATAGAAATCGGAGAGGTGAAGGTCTGAACAATTGGTTGATTTGTCTTGGAATGACCCTTTACATTATAAATTGATAATAGAAAAAATAGAAATGCATTACTCTAATAGCATTCATTTTAATTTCCTTCCTTCTACAACTTTCTCAACATTTTGGTTAGATCTGTGGATACAATCTTCTAAAAGCTCCTGTATTTCAGGGTAAAAAAATTATTTAACAATTAAACTCTAAAATCCTTTTACACGTGATCAAAATTTATTTGGATTTATCAAATAATTCCTCTTGTCCGTGACGATGGAGGTCAAATGTGCAGAAAAAAACTACATCCAATCATTAAACAGATTCCTACAATGGAACTATCCATCATTATTAAAAGTTAAGGAAAGAGCTGCAAGGAAAAAAGAAATCTTTTTGAAGTTTGGATTTCAAATTATGAAAGGGATTCTCGCCTAAGTGCTATTGAAAAAGAACGGAGAAAAGTCTGACTGGAATAGAAATAAATTGAAAACAAGACTTTTAAAGGAGTTGAAAGAGAAGGTTGCAAGTTTCTTATGCCATTTCCTTATAGCGGCTTCTCTTTAATAAGTTGAAAGAAGATCCTTCATCGTATTTCTTTGAGTAATAATAATTAATTAATTGGCAATCAAAACTGCTGAGGTGTTGGGATCTCTTTAAAGGTATCTGTTATCTGCTAGCACCTCGGGGCCGCCATTGTTTTAGACTTCGTTAGTGATATCTAATCGAGATCCCATTATGGGAGTAAATGTAATTGTTTCGAATCACCATTCTGGATTCTATTTTAAACAAAAGGCCTGTTTAGCTAGTGTTCGTCTTTTATCGGAAATCTCATTCAGTTAATTTTTATGAGAGTGAAACTAAATACCTGTAAATAAGCAGGGAAACTTTCTGGAAATAAAATCTGTTACTGTGGCTGGCAGAACTAATTATTTCATAGTTTAAATATTTTCATCCATATCAAAAGGCTTTGATTTAATGTTCAGTAAACTTAACATTTTGAAGGGATTTTTAAATGCATTTATTTATTTTTTTTTACCTTTGAATGGCTTAAGCCACACTAACCCCCACTCATGTATCATGAAATTCAAGCTTAAATAAAGGATATTAGACGGTAATGCGTCGGACTTAAGTCATTTATTGAGCAAAAGGCAATAAATATGTGTATCCTCCAGGATACACTGCCTGTTAATCTGTTAATTATGAATTAATTAATATAAACAGGTTGAAATTGAACTGATTAACTCTTGAGTGGTCGCGCAGATGACAATAGTCCTCCACTGCTCTTAACATCGCTACTGTGTATTTGTTTTGGCATGGATGAATATGACCAGTCTAGAGCCTGCAAAGGGAGGCTAAGGGGATAGTCTGTGTACCTCTGTTAGTTGCTATTTGATATTGTCGGTATGTAATTGTCATTAATTTTAGTTGGCTAACAATTTTCCTCCACCTCACCTTTATATTACTTATTTTTAGTTACGTATTTTTTTTGTCTACATTAGCAAAATAACTACAATTAGAGTTTGTGATAATTACATTGAATGTCCCCTACTGGTATTTTTGAAGTACTGTGCTATTTGAGTGAATTATTTCGTTTGTCAACCACGCGACCTTCCCGGTAATTATTATTTCAACTTGGTATGTGTTGATAATGATCTACGTACTTTCTTCACATTTCATTATTTTGAGTAAATAATTTATTTCTCTTACCCTTAGGAAAGTATTTTTGAAAATAAAGGGATGAAAAAAGATGCCTATTCCTAAAACACTAGAAAACTTAGTGGATTACTATTGTCATCCGCGCGACCTTTCTTGTAACTGAGCCCTAAGGAACCACTCGAGGGTCGAGTGCTTAGAGATTAAGTAAAAGCATAATTAGAAATTCAATTTTTATTTTGAATGTATGAATTTGTAATCCAGATGGACAGAGACTATTAAAAAACCCTTGTGAATAATAGACTTCATTATCACTGCCTACATCTAGATGCATATTGATCATTTTTTTATATACAGTGAAAAATAACAAAGGATAGACATTTTGAATTGGTATTGACTTTTTTTTCTGCAGAATTAA